>ML808949.1:62956-92702 GCA_009831015.1 Picea engelmannii | reverse complement strand
AAAATCACATATCTCTCTCTTTGATGCTCTTGTGATGATATAACTTGTCTATTGGAGGGAAAAGTGGTGTGCTATCTCTTAGATGCTTGTCTCTTGTTATTGTGGTGGAATATTCTTGGTGGAGAAGGGTTTTACTTATTGTCTATTGGAATTGGTAAGGAATTTTCTACATATTTCTAATATTTATTTCTTGTTTCATGGTAATTATTGTTTAAACCCTTGGAGGATTATAAGGGCATACACCCTCCACCAAAATATATCATTGTTGTTATTGGATAAGCTATTGAAAAGGTTGCTAGGAGAAGTAAAAGGGCTTACACCCTCCTAGATTTACCTTGCTAGATTTGTTTTCTCTAGGAAGTAAAAGGGATTACACCCCTAGAGAAGTAACAAATCTAGCCTTAAACCAAGAGACTCCATAACCCAATTGACTAGGCACTAATATACTTGCATTTGAGATATAAAATCAATGCATTGGTATACATGAAATTACGAGATATTGCATTTGTTCAAGTTGGAATCTTTTCTTAGTGTTATAATCTTGTTTATGCCCTAAGGGCATCCTCTTTTAGCTAAGGAATTTATTGTTGTAATAACATTAATTCTACATCCATTAGGGTTGCAAAAAAACTTACCTAAACTCTTTCATTACTCATTATTCTACCATTAAAATTTGCTTGCTAGTTGTCATAACTAATCTACTTGTCATTGGCTATCTTTTGGGCGGACTGTTTATTGATTTTAGTGGTTATATTTTGTTGTTGTAGCAATTTTTTTATATAACCACTTGGATGTTATAATAACTTGTTGATAACACTTAAAAAACAACCCTAAATACCATTAAAGTCTCGCTCTATTCAGTGGAAGTTAAACTAGTCATTTCTAGCTTAGTTTCTAGTATCTTGCAATTGACTTTTGGTAACCTATTTTGCAGTGATTGTTATTATTCATTGTTGATATATATACTTCTATATTGTTGTAATTTTGGGACAACAAGGTTTATTTTTTATTCCCCTTTGATTAAATGCTCGTGTATCCATTATTTGTCTTGTTCTGGGCAAAGCTAACATTGTTTTGCAGGTATCCAACACTTGACAACCATTTGTCCTTCCACAAGACTCATCTTGCGACCTTTCATGATCTCTACCATTGACCTTTATGGGTTTCACTCACCATCTCTTCACTTTCCATATCAATCCCCTTAGGGTCACCAGGATTCCCCCCTTGAGGTGATTTCATCACCTCTAAAGTGAGGGGAGTGTATATCTAAGTTGACAGTGGGTAGGTACTCTTGTATTTGTCCCACTCTTGTGGTTTTGGTCGGGATTTTCCCAACCTACAATTTGTTTGATAACACTCCCAATAAGGACTTTTACTCATGCTTTTGGTACCATCATAGCTCATGATGATCATTATCGAGTGCACGAGAGATGGCACTGGTCACAATAACAACAACTACAAACCACCACCAATGCAAACCAAAACTTGCCTATAGCTACTTAGAAATATATTCAAACTAATATCCTCGTGTTTTAGCAAACCTTGGTGTTAAAGCATGCCATTACTCACATTCAAGTTCTATTAAAGATTTTCAGAATTACTCAAACCGAAATATCTCACATTCCCTTGCTCTCCTCACATCTCTTATTATAGTATTTTAAGGGACGGTTCTCTCCTAGTATTCATCCTCTATCACTACCCATTTGCAGCCCACCACCTGTCCTGTCTCTACTACAAATAAAAACTCGCCACATGTCCCTTGCCCCTCAACAACAGGTTATGATGGACTTGTATAAAGAATTCCCTCTGAATCGTTGGTCTATTTATTTCCAAGTAGTCCTGAGCATGAAGTTCCTATAATCATTTTGAATGACCTGTGTAGATTGCATCCAAGATGAGTTTGAATACACTTGTAGTCCCTCGGTAAATCCTATGCATGGCGACTTTGGGTAAACCCAATTTGTGATAAAGTCGGGATTCTTGGAGAAGAAGTGTAAGCCCTTTGCCTAAGGATGTAGTGGGCATGCTACCAAGCGAGGCACAAAAGTTGTCGCAGAAGGTTGCAATGTTAGGTGCGCTTGCCCGATCAAATGGATGGAGTGGTGACCCAACCACATTTACTTTATATGGACTTTGGGATGCCTTGGGTGCACGAGCCAGACTTGTGGACCCAAAGGAGCGAATCGTCCCATGACTCATGGAGTTGCCTTTGGATAGATTGAGACGTGATCGAACATGTTGGCCCACTTGGGTGCACTTGAGGCACACTTGTGCATACTTGGATGGATGGACTAGATGAGCTAGGATGACCAGGGAAAATCCGGTGCAACTTGGAATGACTCAGTGGATGGTCGACTTGAAGTGACAACAGATGACACTTGTGTCCACCTTGGAACGATGGGGCTTGCAAGTGCATGGAAAACTCATATAATTAGTAGGTGGGAACCTCAAAGTGCTAAGGCATCATCAAGTCACAAGAGGCAAGAGTCATCAAGTGTTATGTGATTGTCAAGTATGGTGTTCAAGTATCATGAAAGACTTACATTGGCTAAGTGACAAAGAGATGGAAACAAGACCTGTAGGAAGTAGTCTTGTAGTTTCTTTAGGGGTTGGATTGACAATTTTATATAGGTTACTTGTCATTTTAATTGTAGTTTGTAAAATAGAGGCATGTGAATTCGTCGTGCTCCTCTATTGTACTTGGAACATTCTCTATATAATAAAGAGTTAAGGCACCTGTTTTGCTACTCGTCCATACTTGTGTTCTATGGTTTCTTTATGTGTATTGGACTAAAGAATGTTCCTTTACAATAGAGGAACATTATTGTCCCTTGTATGCTTGTGTTGTCTAAGTTATAACATTGACTAAGTATAAGTATCACCAGAATTTTTTAAGGTTGCGGTTGGACATATGCTTATGCATTGATTGTTGGATGAACTAAGTTGTCTAGGACTTGGCATTGCATTTAACTGTTGTAGTGTAAATCACAGTTATGGGTAGACTTTAAGTGAAGAGGTGTAGTCTAGTTGTAGTAGGAATGGATTTGTCAAGCCACTCAACTGAAGCAACGTAGTGCTTCATGATTGGAGATGAACAAATAATTGTTTTTGTGCAAGGCTCTTACATACATGACAGGTGGTATCAGAGATCAACTTCTTCAAGGAGTTAGTTTTATAATTGTGTTGATCATTCTTCACCATGTTTCAAAAGGAAGCAATAAGTTGAGAGGGTGACTTGATTGGTTTGAGGTAGCTTTGCTATCATCCTTTGGCTAGGAAGTTTCCTAGAATGTTTGGGCACTCATGGAGGCAACACTTATCCAAGGTGTTGGAGCGACCTCTTGGATGCTTGTCTGGAATAGTGACAACAAGCATTGGAGGTTGGAAAAAGTGGGAAGATGAATCTAAGATAGTATCACAAGCCATGATTAGTCTAGGAGAAGCCTGGTTGGGTGTCCCACTATGCCTTAAGGTGCACTTTAGTGAAATGAAGATGTACATAATAGTTTTAGAGGACACATTGTGGAGTGTCTTGGGTTCAAGAGAAATTGAGCCAAGGTGTTCTCCCATAGACCTTTTGAGGATTGTGATGCTTGGTATCTGTTGGAAGACCACTTCAAGCAGAAATAAAGTTATTGTTCCTTCTTGTTGCTATTATTTACTCTAACAAGGTGTGCACAATAGGCTTCTATGGACGAAAGGAAGAAAGCCTCCTTAGAGAAGTCTTTGCAATGGATAGATGCCTTAGTTGAAAATCAAGGATGGAGTGCCCATCAACTCTATTATGTAAATTTGATCATCAATCGAAGAAAAACTCAGGCATTGGTGGATTATGGTTTCGTGCACAACTTCTTGCAGAATGATTTCGCAAGTGAACTCGGGCTTAGAGTTGGACTATGTGGTGCTTTAGTCAAAGCAGTCAATTCTAAGGCTAAGGTAGCAATTGGAGTTGCATCTACAGTTCACATATAGTTGGATAAATGGAAAGGCCATGATGACTTCACAATATTGCAGATGGATGACTTTGAAGCCATTCTTGGGCAAGAGTTCCTAAGGAGAATGTAGGTTGTTCTCTTGCCATTTACAGAGAAGTTAGTGATACTTGGTGGATGGAAGACTTGTGTTTTGCACACAACAACAAGGAAGTTGGATGGAAGGGTGTGGATTGTCTCTGAACTGAGCATGAAGAGGGTAGTTTGGCACCTAGAATCACAACTTTTTGCAGCAGTCAATGGGGAAGTGGATGAAGGTGGAGTGGGGATGCCTATTCTTCCAATGCTTGTCGATGTGTTGGACTAGATTTCCAATTGGATCCCCAATTCATTGATAAAAGTACTCCCACCCCGATGCACCATTAACCATCATATTGAGTTGGAACTAGGGTTGCAGCCTCCAACCAAAGCGCCATATTAACTTTCTAGTTGCAAGTTAGAAGAGTTGAGGTGGCAGTTCACTAAGCTTGTTGATGCCAATTTCCTTCGACCTTCTAGGTCATTGTATGGTGCACCAATCCTCTTCCAAAAGAAGGACACCCTAGAGTTGGGAATGTGCATGGACTACCGTGCGTTGAACAAGAAGACCATAAAAAATTGGTACCCCCTACCTTTGGATATGGATTTATTTGACAAATTGGCTAAGGCCGAGGTTTTTTCAAAGATGGACTTGAGATAGGGATATGACCAAGTAAGGATTGCAAAAGGGGATGAGGAAAAGACATCCATGGTAACACGATATGGCAATTTTGAGTTTCTTGTTATTCCTTTTGGCTTGTGCAATGCCCCAAAAACCTTTTTCACCTTGATGAATAATGTATTCATACCATTATTGGATAAGTCAAAGGTTGTCTACCTAGATGACATTGTGGTGTTTAGTGAAAACATGGAAGAACACAAGAAGCACTTGGCATAAGTCTTTGAGGTGCTAAGGTATAACTGGTTGTATTTAAAGAATTGAAGGGTGTCTTTTGGTAGACCAAAATTCCATTGTTGGGCCATTGGATTGGACAAGGATGCATCTACATGGATCCTGCAAAGATAGGGGTGATTGAGGATTGGGAGGAACTTATGAAAATTCATGAGGTAAGAAGTTTCCTTCATTTGGTTAACTATTATTACAGATTTGTTGAAAGTTACTCTAAGATTTGGACACCACTTAATGACTTGTTGAAAAAGAGAAAACCATGGAATTGGATGGAAAAGTGCTAGGTAAGATTCTATTAATATAAGCATAGAATTGTGTCAGCACCTATGTTGAAACTACTAAACTTTGAGCAATCATTTAAAGTGCATACATATGCTTCAAATTCTGCCATTGGAGGAGTTTTGTCACAGGAAGGTCATTTAGTGGTTTATGAGAGAAAAAAACTATGAGATCACGAATGAAGGTACCTTGTTCATAAGAAAGAGATGATTGTAGTTGTACATTCCCTACAAGCATGGAGGCACTACTTGTTGGGCAAGTTGTTCATTATGAAGACTAACAATGTGCCAACATGTTACTTTACTTACCAACCGAAGTTGTCACCCAAGCAAAGATGGTGGCTTGATTTCTTCGCATAGTTTGACATGACCATTGAGTATCACTCGAACAAATTCAACGCAGTAGCGGATGTCTTAAGTAGGAAGGTGCAACTTGCAACCTTGGAGGAGGATGCGTTGTTGGTGACTATGGGAAGTTAAATGTAGGTCTTCACGGACTTGCAAGACAAGATCAAGGAGGGAGTGCATAAGGATTCTACAACTTTGAACATCATGAAGCAGGTGAAGGAACACAAAATAAGGAAGTTTTGGATAGGCATTGGTTTCTTATAATTTGGTGAGTGCATCTATGTTCTTAAGTCGTCTAACCTTTAGAAGGAACTCTTAAGGGAGTTTCATGATCCACCTTGGGCTGGCCATTCGGGACAATGAAGAATGATGGTGTTGTTGGAACGACATTACTATTGGGAAAATATGAGGTGAGGCGTGGAAGAGTATGTCCAGACTTGTCTTGTGTGACAACAAGACAAGAAAAATACAAGATGCAACCTAGTCCACTACAACATTTGTCGGCGTTGGAGAGGCCTTGGGTGAGTGTCTCAATGGACTTCATCACTCAAGTTCCAGTCGCACATGTGTATAATGGGATCATGGTGGTGGCTGACCATTTTCCCAAGTATGTCATCTTCGTGCCAACGAAGGTCCTTTATGTTGCAAAGGAAGTTGTGATGTTATTTTTCAAGTATGTTGTAAAGGACTAAGGCCTCCCATTCAACATTGTGTTGGACAAAGACATAAGGTTTGTAGGATGGTTTTGGATATTGTTTAGGCTTTTTTTGGAACCAAGCTACTAATGAGTTCAAGTTATCATTCACAAACCAATGGGAAGACATAACATATTAATTGTCTTTTGGAGGATTACTTAAGGCACTTTGTGCGAGTAAAACAAATGAACTGGCCAAAGTTGTTGGATATTTCCCAGTTTAGTTACAACATACAAAAGAGTTCTACAACAAGCTATAGTCCATTTGAGTTGGCAAATGGGAAACAATCATTGACACCACCTATAGTTCTGCAAGGCTACAGTGGGCACAACCCATCAACCTTGGGTTTCATGAAAGGATGATAAGATAGATTGGATATGGCTCACGTTCGATTGATGATTGTGGAAGAAAAAATGAAGCATTGGGTCGATCATGATAGGAGACACGTAATTCCAAGTTGGCAACTTGGTCTTTCTCAAGTTGGGCATAGAACATTTCAAGCCACCTAGTGGCATGGTTGGTGCATTGCTATGAATGTTTGAAGGTTTGTTCAAAGTGCTTGAGAAGACTAGTAGCACCACCTACATATTGGAGTTGCTAGACCACATGATGATTCACCATTCGATTTTCCATATAAGTTAGTTGAAACCTTGTAGGATTGATGAAGGCAATCCTAGTAGGGATATGCCATCCTAAGCCATTGCATTGATCGTAGACAAGCTAGGTTGGAAGTGGAGGAAATACTTGCATAAAGGACCTTGTTCTTCGGAAAAAACCAAAGGCATGAGTACTTTGTCCATTGGAAAAATAGACCTGAAGAGGAGAACAATGGTGAAAGGTGGGAGATGTTGTGGTAGTATGAAGACAAGGTCTAAGACATAGAAAAACAAAACCTTGGAGCACTCAGACAAGTGTTTGTTGGACATTGTTGGGACGACAACAGTTTTAGTGGGGGACGATGTAAGACCTCCACTTATGGATGGTAGTAGGTGCGCTACGAAGCCAGGTGTGGAAAGTTGCCACAAAAGGTTGCAATGCTAGGCGTGCCTACTTGATCAAATGGATGGAGTGGTGACTCATCCATATTACATTTATAAAAACTTTGGGATGCCTTGACTGCACAAGATGGATGTGTGAACTTAAAGGAGTGAAATGTCTCATGAGTTGCAAGGTTATCTTTGAATGGATTGAGACATGACCAAATGCATTGACAAACTTAAAAGCACTTAAACATAGCTGGATGGACAAACCAAATGAGGTAGAATAACCTTGATGTGAAAGCACAATATTACTCACAATAAAGCACATTATTATTCACATTAAAGTAGTGTGAACCGTTTTAAAAAATACTCACATTCCCCCTCTTCTTAACACAACCCGTTTTAACAAATACTCACAATCCCCCTCTTCTTAACACATCTCATATAGGTATTATATGCATTGCAAAAAATTAAACTTTCAAAACAGTTACGGGGCCAATGAAAATGAGTTCGAGTTGAATAAAGCGGCCACGCGTAAATGGCTACCCAAAATGAGGCCTTTGTTTCCGCGTGTAGGCCTTTCCTTTAAAATAGTATAAGCAAAGCAAGCATCTGCACACTAAGAAAGGAGAAGTTATGTTCTCGCTGAAATGCTTTGGCCTTTTGTCTTTACCACAGGAGTGTAGATTTTTTCGTCTTTCAGCGATGGACGGGCATCTCTGCCCTCCCATCGACTTTTTCGACGTTTTTCTTTTCATCCGCTTATGTAAGAAAATCCTCTTTAAAGTAAAAAAATGTCTTCGATATTTGTATTTTACAGAAAAAAAAATAAAAAATTAATTCCTTATGTTATTTTTAATTTAATTTTTTAAGTTGAATTAAAGAGTTAATAAAAAAAACATTTTAGTTAACTTAGTGTTAGTGGGAAGCTAGCAAGATGCATACACATCAAGTTTACTGCTAGTTAAGTTAACACTAAAATTAATATACATTGATCATTGTTCAACATTATTCTATTTTTATATTTTGCTTCATTTTCAAAGTTTTACTCAACATTTTTTCATCATTGTGGAACATTGGGAGTTTAGGGTAAAGGACAACAACACTATGTGTAAGGACGCAAACCTTAGAAAAAAATTGTATACTTTCAAAAGTGAGAAAGGAACATTGGAGGAAACTATGTTGGTCATTGTTATCCAATAAAAAAATTTCCAAATTTTGTAACAATCATTGGATGGAACTTTCTTGGGTATTATTATTTTACTACAAAAATTTCAAAATTGTGAAATAGTCATTGGTTGAGGGAACTCGATTCACTGTGATTATTGACTTTGGTGGCAATGGAGCAACTAAAGGGGTCTCTAGTGGTTGGGGCGACAAGGTGTCAAATCTATCTAGTAGTTGTTGAGTCTTATGTTCTCTAAGATTTAATGCCTTGCTACAATAATAGGCAAAAATTGTGGAGCTCAAGTCACAATGGGTCGCAGATGGTAGATTGTTGGGCCACTAAATTGGTTGCAACCTTAAGGCCTTGAATGTGCATGCAACACTCAGTACTGCATTTGGGGTGAAAAAAGACGTTTATTATGATGTTAATTTCAATAGAAACCCTTTTATGTCATTGGAGTAACTCAAGAAGGAATGCTCCTCCACAATCTACCTTGAATCGTCCGTAAACTATTTTTTGGATGATGTTGCAAACCCAGATTTACCCAATAAAGGCTCTTTTAATGTTCCTATGGTACTACCTTGTGTTCCAACTTCTGAAAGAGGCCAAGTATCCCTTGTATATTAGTGTAATCCATCTATGAAACCCCTCACTCCAGCTCATCCCATAGGCAAGTCACATCTCCATTTAAACCTCCAAATTTCCTCTAAACTTCCATTAACTTCTTGCATAAGCAAAAGGTCAAGGATGGACTTGGTAAGTCTACCTCACCATAGTCCACTTAATCCAACCTTAGGTTCGTCTCCTAGGATGTTGAGGGGCATAAGACTCAAATTCCCCTTACCTAAAAATTATCGTAGACTTGAAAAAATATTAACCCAAAAACCTTCCATATATATATATATATATATAATTATTTTTTTACTTAAAGTGAACATTAAAATATTTATTAATGATCGAAGTTAAAATATTTTTTTAAACGTTGTGTCAACTCTATATTAACTATAGAAAGAATTACATATCTCTATTAATATTAAATTTTAAAAAACATCTCTCAATACAAAATACAATTACAAGTGAATATTCATTTTCATTTTAGAATTAGGAAATAAGCAACATAACAAGATTACAATCAATGCACTAGGAAATAAACGACATGACATAACTAAATTATAATCAATGTACTCTTCGGTAATTGTTTGGATTGTGTCCAACTATATCTATTTGGATCTAAAAACAAAGCTAAAAATCGTCATCATAATAAACGATGTCCATTTGGATAGAAGAACAAAGTTGAAAATCTTCATCATAAGAAGAGGAAATGTTAAATTCTTTAACAAAAAGAGTTGGTTTGAAGAATGTGATATGTCCATTTGGATCGAAAAACAAAGTGGAAAATCTTCATCATAATAATATGAAATGTATTCTTTACCAATAAGAGTTGGTTTGAAGAAAACATTTTTCCATTTGACAAATTTGATGGGTTTTCGAAATAATTTTTTATTTATTCATTAGTAATTCTTTCACTTTATGTCTAATTGTACCGAGTGTTGCCTTTTCTCGGTTCAAAGCTATGCTCATATTCTAAGCCATATAGTTGTTTCAAGGGCCAATGCTATTAAGGGAACTCAGAACTCCCACAACCATTAAAGCTAAAGAAGTTGAAGTCGAAGAACCTTTAAAAAGACTTTTGAAATTCTAATAAGGAAATTTGAAAAAAACTTTATTATTCATGGCATTTTGGTATTATTGTGTTTTTTTTCCATCGAAACATTTCACATTATATTCATAAAAATATAATATGTTTTCAAAGATAGTCGTTACATCATGAAAAAAGACGACTTTTTTATGGGCTGACTCATATATAGGAAACACTTTTACTACATAGAAAGTTTCAAAACCTTTCAAAATAACCTCTTCGTTGAAGCTACCGAGAGACTATTATCAAAATAAAAAACAATATATCTCCCTATCAAGGAGGGAAATGTAGCAGTTGCATGCCCAAAAAAGTCTATGAATACAGAAGATGAAACATTGATGATCAATACATATATAAAAAAAAGGGTGGGGCCCTCATGGCCTCCTTCCCGGTGATTGTAGGCAATTCTCCCTGTATAATTATTAAGAGCCATTTTTTATATTATGTCAGCTTCTTTGTTCTCTTCTCTGTATATATGTGCACAAGAGATAGATCTAAATAGAGGGAGAAGTTCAGTTATTCTTTCCTTCCAACCATCTAAAGTTGCCACATGTAGAGATCCTTTACGATTGAGCCAATCGATGACTATCTTTGAATCCCCCATAACATGTAAGTCAGAAACTGGAAGCCTTGATGCAAGTGTCAAAGTAGCCCAATCTCCCATGAGTTCTGCCCTGGAGTTTGTTCCACTGCCACAATTTAAGGTCCATATATACTCCTTGTGATCATCTATCTTTAAGACTCCACTTGCACCACTTTTTTTTCCATTTTGTTGAGCAACCCTGTCAAACCAAGCAAGAAATTTACCTTCATGGAAAATTGTAGATATATGCCTAGGGGAAGAGACTTTAATATGTTTTCCATGAGTGTCCATTGCCCCTAGAGCAAGATGCACTATCCTCGGAATAGAAGGAGTCCTCGTCTCAAAGATAGATTTATTTCTATCAAGCCATAGGTACCAGCAAGTATAAGCAGGGAGAGTTTGGAAATTATAGTTATGTTTTTCCTAGTTTTGGAAACATTCATTCACTGAAATGTCATTTCAGCCAAAAGTAATATTTAGACAAATTTTCACTTTATCCCAAACTGATAATGTGAAAGAACAATTAACAAAAAGATGTTTACCTGATTCCCTCTTGTTTTTACACAGATAACATAAACCTGGCCCCTTCCAACCTCTTTTTTGCAAATTTTTCCATGTTCAAATTTTATTTTCAACTAAGAGCCAAGCAAAAAGCTTAATCTTCAGTGGACAGTCCCATTTCCATATTTTTCTCCTCCAACCCCCTGTTTTGAATTTCCATAATTTTTTTGATAAGGTTGAGTAAACATTGTTGACAGAAATTTGTCTTGACAAATCACCCCATGTCCATATTAATTTATCCGACCTATCCACTAGTTTGATTCCTGAACCAATCAAATTATGCATGTATCTATCCCATTCCGTTGCAATTCATCAACCAATCCCTATTCAACACTATCCATCCAGATTGAGCCTATCAACCACCTTGGAAAAACACGATTCACTTGATACAAGAGATGAATGTTTTTTTTATTAAGACTATGCACCAACTCCTGAGATAAAATAGATTCATGCCCCATACCTAAAATTGCATCCTTCCCAACTAAAATAGAATGTCTCAAGCCTGGCTTCCAAGTTAACCACTGTATTATCACTGGTAATGTATTCAGTAGATTTTTCTAAGTCCAAGACCCGTACGATGCAATCGAAGCTGCCGATCTCAACCATGACAACACTGACCCATGTGGGAAGTACTTGTCCTTGATCACCCTTTGCCATATGCCTGTCTTCATCAAATCTCTCCATAAAGTATTTGTCGCCAACGCCTTGTAAAAAACGAAGATGTTCCGCAGACCCCATCCTCCATAGAGTTTTGGTTTTGTAATTGATTTCCAATTGCTTAAATGATAACTCTGTTTGTTCTTATTTCTCGACTAGAGGAAGGAAATCATCAACTTTTGAATCTTGTGGAGAACTGAGATCAATATGTGTGCTAGAGCCATCTAGTGGACTGGTTGGCTCTCTAATACTTCTTTTATTAACACAAAGTGTCCACCCAGGGAGAGAAATCTATTACACCAATGATTAATCCGGGACTTGAACTTTTCAAAAAGCCATTGCCAATCCTCCACCCTATAACTATCTGGTTTTAGAAAATACCCCAAATATTTGAATCCTATAGAAATCTCTTTGCAGGAATAAAGGAATAAGCATTTTAAAATTGCAAGATTTTCCAAAGGGACTCCAAAATGAATGAAAACATACTTTTGTACATTAATCACTAGTCCCGATGCTCGACAAAAAACAAGGAGAATATTTTGGATTTTCTCCCATTCTGCAATTGTTGCTTTGGACATTATAAGAATGCCATCGACAAAAAGTAAGTGAAGAACCTTTATCAATCTGGAAACCTTTATCCCCATGAGATCTCCATCTACTTGTGCTTTCTTTAAAGAAAGGTTGAGACCTTCCATTACCAAAATGAATAGAAGGGGCGACAACGAACATCCCTGTCTAAGTCCTTTGCTGCTCTGAAAAAATTTGGTTGCCTCTCCATTTATCAAAATGGCGTATGTTGTAGAAGTTACAATTGCCATAATCCGATTTGTTGTTGGCAGCCCGAAGCCACATTGAAGAAGTATTAACGTAAAAAAATCCCAATTGGTACAGTCATAGGCCTTTTTTAAGTCAAGCTTCAGGATAATATCTTGTAGCCTTTTTTATTTAATGTTGTGAATACATTCATGTGCAGTATCGATAGCATCTAAAATTTGTCTTCCTTTGAGAAAACCTAGTTGTTCTTCTGAAAGTGTTCTAGACAAAATTGGCTTGATTCTCTTCACTATAACTTTAGCAATGATCTTGTAACATAAGTTACAGAGTGCAATTGGGAGAAAATCTCTGAAAGAAGAGGGATTATTAACTTTGGGTATCAATTCCAGAAATGTTGAGTTGATCGATCTGATAACCTCCCCTCTGATTCTTGTTTCCTCAACCATATCGATCAAATCCTGTCCAACCAACTCGAAGAAGTTTAAGAAAAATTCTACAGTCCATTCATCCAGCCCCAGACTTTTGTCCTTTGCAAATCCCCTTAGTACCTCAAGGATTTCATCCCTCGTACGGGGATTTTCTAGAAATTGAACCTCTTCCTCACTCACATAATTTGGAAACAACCTGACTGTGTTGATTTGATCCCCAAAGTTGTTCTGACCAGTATCACTAAAGAAGGATTTGTATAACTTGTTTGCTTCTTCCTTAATGGCCACATGTCCTATGTGGATCCCCCCTGATTCATCCTTTATCTCCCAAATGTATTTTTTATTTCTCCTATAGATTGCGAAGCGATGGAAATACGTTGAATTTTTACCTCCACATTTAATCCATATCGCCTTGCTCTTTTGACGCCACCTTTCTTCCTCATCCAACAATAATTTCTTTCTCTCAGCCTCAAGAGTATACATAAAGTGATCATAATCATCATCTTGTATACCTTGTGTCTTCTATATAAAAATGTTATTAAGCGTGTCTTCAATCTTTCCCAATTCTATATGATCTTGTAGGAGCTTCACCTTAGACCATAACTTAACCCGATCTTTTAAAAGGGAGAGTTTCCCTACTAATCTCCTTTGGGGTCCATTAATTTGTTGAAACTGCAAGTCATTCCATACATCATGAACCATCACGGTGAAAGAATCTTCTCTAAGCTAGACTGGATTTAACTTGAATGGATAAGCAACCGTTGGAATCCCAACACCCAATTGAAGAAATATTGGAGCATGATCAGACATGTAGGGATATTCCACCCATGTCCTATACCTCAAAGTAGATGAGATGAGGTCCTCCGCCACGTAGATCCGATCTAGTCATTTTGAAATACCATCTGCACCAGACCTACCATTTTGCCACATAGGAACCACCTCGGCAGGGACAACATCCACTAAATTGGTTTTTGTAAATAGAGATTTAAAAAAACTCACCAAAGAGTCTACCAGAGTTGATTTCCCCCATACCTCCTCTGTAGAAGTTGTGAAGTTCATATCACCCACTATAATTAGATCCTTATGTGCTAATAATCCTTTACCATCCATTGTTTCCCATAAACATTTACAATCTTGACAGGGCCCGTATACATTCAAGAGAGATATCTTCCTGTTATACTTTTATTGGTATTATTGTATTTATGTATTTCATTTTGGGGTGTGTATTATTTAGTGTGATTTAATGATTATGATAATTTTGGTAAATAGTTTAACCAACATTTCATTTGGTGATTTCTAGTCCTATGACATGAAGGCAAGATTCTCGTTGAAACTTGATAATTCTTGTTCTTAAGGTTGTTCATATAAGTTGTTAAAACAATTTTGGATATCCTTAACACCAACTCTAGAGACTAGGTCTTTTGGTCTTATCTGAATTTTTTTCAATCTCAACAAAATTAATCCTAGATAGAGTTTAGGATTTGATTTGCAACTTTTCCTTTTAAATGAGGTGTCAAACTATTAGAGAAAATGGTGGAAACATTGGTATGAAATGTCTCGAATCCTTCCATAAATATAAGTCTATGTTAATGGCTACTAATGGCTTTCAAGAAAGTCTATGTTAGATGTTCAACTAAATAAGTTATGGTACCTAAAATTGAAATATACTACTTATCTCTTTCAGTGTGAAAAGATATGGAATGCTTTAATTAAGTCTAAAAAAGTCTTATTTACTTAATTTCTTATTTTAAGTGATAGGTGATGGCTTAATCTTTTACTAATTCCTTATCTGCTTAAGTATCCACCACCTCCTTAATTGTCAAAAGCACAAATCCTTTAAACAATTCTTTTGGTTTATTCCTTTTCATTAAATTTCAACTCTCAATCCCGTTACTTAAAAATCAACTCTTCTAAATGATAAACATCATTGGTCTATCAAGTTTTAAACAACATGGCAATTTGTCATGATATAAACTCTTTCTTGTATGGAAGAGGAGAAATACCTTACTAATAAGCTATTTTTATTAATTGAAATAATGTAAATATGTGTTTTAACATCTCTTTATATATCATTTATGTGTTTTAACATCTCTTTATATATAATTTATGAATTCAAAAATTAAAGTTATATCATTTATGTGTTTTAATATCTCTTTATATGTCATTTATGAATTTAAAAGTTTAAGTTATATGTCATTCACCTTCACCATCTTTTAAAATATTGAAGTAAATTTTTTAGATAATAAGTTAATAACTCTAATAAAGTCATAAATTTATTCTTCTCATCCATTTCATATATTAATAAATAAATGTAAACCAAACAAATATAAACCAACTTCTAATATCTCTTTATATATCATTTATGAATTTAAAAGTTTAAGTTATATGTCATTCACCTTAGAATATTGGAGTGAATTTTTTAAATAATAAGTTAGTAACTCTTCTCATCCATTTCATATATTAATAAATAAATGTAAACCAAACAAATACAAACCAATTTCAACATAGGTCAAATAGAGTTATAATTGACCACACAAAACTCACTCATCTCATACTAGCAAACAAATTTCCATGCTAACAATCACAATTTTTAAAACTTAAAAAATCATTTAAAAAATAAATCAAAATAACAAATATGGCAGGATGCTTCGGCCTTTTGTCTCTCCCAACGGGACTGCAGATTTTTCCGTCTTTCGGCATCTGCCGGCCCATCGGTTTCTTCTGAGAATCCTCTTTAATTGAAAAAATTCTCTTCGTTCTTCGTGTTTTACGCCAAAAAAATCATGACCCGTGGGCCGTGGGATTTTCTTTGTTTAAAGTTGCTTCGCCCTTTGGAATGTTAATAATTATTTTTTTAAATTTAACTTTTACGAAGGTTGGTCGAAATTGCATGGGAAGAGGTTCAGTTGTTAAGGTGATGTCGGTGCAGTAAGGTCATGGTTCAGCAGCAGATTGGTTGAAGTGTACTCTCCTACTTAGAAAGATATCAGAGGATTTTATGAGTAGAATAAGTAAAGAGGGGAGAAGATTTTATAATACAAAGTTGAAAAATAAATGTAGGAGTGCAAAAAAATTGAAAAATGAATGAAAGACAGTTTTACTATGCACTCACTTATGTATATATACATGTTTATCTACTCTCTTCATCTTTTATATATATATAATTTATTTATTTTATTTTTTTGGGGTATTTTTAAGTGAATGTCATTGTATTTTTTTGTTATTTTTAAGTTAATGTTTTAAGTTCAATTAAAGAGTATTAATAAAAACCACATTCTAGTTATACTTAGGGTTGTTGGAAGTTAGCAATATGTGTTAAATAAAAACATACAAATTATGTTTAGTGTTAGTTAAGTTAACACTAAAATGCGTATGCATTGATCATTGTTGGGCATTTTTTTATTTTTATAATTTGCTTCAATTTCAAAGCTTTATCTAACATTTTTAATCATTGTGGAACTTTTGGAAGTGTTGGGTAAATGAGATGGGTGTGAAGCATATTGCGATGGACAATGAGAGGTTGTGTGACTATGAATATCTTAGAAAAAAATGCACAATTTCAAAAATGAGCAAGGAACATTGGAGGGAGTTATGTTGGCCATTGTTATTCAATAGAAAAATTTCCAAAATTTGTAACTATCATTGGAGGGAACTTTGTTGGGCATTATTACTTCACTACACAATTTTCAAAATTGTGAAATCACAATTGGTTGAGGGAATTTGATCCACCATGATTATTGAATTTGGTGGTAATGGAGCAACTAGAGGAGTCTTCAATGGTTGGGATGACAAGGTGTCAAATCTGTCTAGTAGTTATTGAGCCTTATGTTCTTCGAGATTTAGTGCCTTGCTACAATAATAGGAAAAAGTTGTGGAGCTCGAGTCATGGTGCGTAGCAGATGATAGATTGTTGGGCCACTAGATTGGTTGCGGCCTTAAGGCCTCATATGTGTAGGAAGCATTCAATACTACATTTGGGGTAAAAAAAGACAATTAATATGATGTTAATTTCAATAGAAACCTTTTGTGTCATTTGCATAACCTGAGAAGGAACACCCTCCTGCATAATGTGCCTTGAATCCTCCAGAATATATTTTTGGGACGATGTTGCAAATATAGAATTACCCAATAAAGGCTCTTTTAATGTTCTCCTGGTACCACCTTGCGTGTCGGCTTCCAGAAGCGGCCCTATCCATTGTATATTAGTGTCATTTATCTCTGAAACCTCTTGCTCCAACTCATCCTACAGATAAGTCACATCTCCACTTAAACCTCTATATTTCCTTCAAAATTTCGTTAACTCCTCTCGCAAGCAAAATATTAAGGAGGGACTTGGGAAATCTGCCCCACCATAGTCCACTTGATCCATCCCTAGGTCCATCTCCTAAGATTCCAAGGGGCACAAGACTCAAATTCCACTTACCTAAAAATGAACCTAGGCCTAAAAAAAATTATCCCAAAAACCTCTTCACTTTTAGGTCTTTTTTCATGTGTGTGTGTGTGTGTTTCATATAAAGTTGATATTGAAATATTTAACTTAAGATGAATAATAAAAAAAAAAAAAAATTTATAACCTACATTGAAATATATTTTTAAAATGTTATGTGTCAACTTCATGTTGAATAATGGAGGAATTACACATCTCCCTTATACTAAATTGTAGAAAACATCTCTCAACATAATGATGGATCAATATTCATTTTCATGTTTAAATTAGGAAATAAATGACATGACTAGATTATAGTCAATGCAATATTCACTAATTTTTTTAGGTTATCCCTCCCCTGATGAGGAAGCCATTGCCTTTCAAACAATGGTTTCATCTTATTCAAGGAACTCCAAAGCGTAGCCTGCGAGATTTGTGAAACAAATGGAGGAAATCATGGAAGCAAAGATTCCTCTAACTTCATCAAGACACAAGTCTCTTGCTCTGGCCGATCGAGGGTTGGTTGGACAATTTACGAGGATTTTTCCTTCCCCATGGATGGTGACCACTTGGGTTCAAAAATCTTGAAAACCCCTCATAAAAGGACAACTTCATCTGTTCTTTTATAGGAGGGTTTTTTTGTCATCTTATTCGAATTCAAAGAGGACATGGATTTGATTTTCCGCAGTGGTCCATACTTCTTGGGAGAAAGAGGAATGTATTTGAATAAATGGTCACTGAATTTTAACCCAAAAAATGATATTCCCTCTGTTGTTCCAGTTTGGGTGACATTACCTCATTTACCACTCCATTGTTGGAGCGATGACACATTGAGATGTAATGGAAACACTTTGTGGAAGTAAATTGACACAGCAGAGCCTAAAGAAAACATGTTCTCTTATGTAAGGATCTGTGTGGAGGTTGGCTTGGAAAAAGGGATTCCTAAGGCAGTGATGATTTTGCTGGACAACTAGAAACATCTCCAAAAACTAGATTGTGAGCAACTCCCGTTTAAATGCAAATTGTGACATGAGTACTGACACTTTGCAAAATATTGCAAGAAAATTGGAAAACCTTCAAACTCAAGTGAAGGGGTGGAAGAACAATGGAAAGAGGTATCTAAGAAATAAGGAAATGAAGCAAATATGGGCGTGAAAAATCACCCCCAGTTAGGATTAGGTCTCTCGGTGGTTAACACACAAAATACAAAAGGTAAAAAGTTTGTAACAGGTTTTTCTTCTAACCTGCATGGACCATCGACAACTCTTTTTGAGGTTTTTCTTTCAGGGAACAATAGCTTCAGTTCTCTTGCGGATGGGGCGACATGCCTTCTTGGGGATAGCATGGGAAAGACAAATCAAGGGAAGGGAATGTTGCAGCCAAGGGATCCCCCTTTATTCCAAAACCCCTCTCATGTTTCAACCAAGGAAGAATTTGAGAAGACAGAGGAACTTCAAGATGAAATAGAGGGAAATTAAAATCAAACGGACAATAAAATCGATGGAAACCAAATAATAATAGGTTTATAAGAAATGGAGAATTTTAAAGATGCAGAAGTTGCTTTTCTAGAGACCAAAGGCAAGGAAATGGAATCGTTGGTCTCAACAGATGACAAGGTAGAGGACATGGCATATAAGGAGCACTTGTTGAGACGATCAAGGAGAAAGGCTTCTAGAGTTATAAGGGAGGAGCAAGACAATGAGGAAATAATGATGGGTTCTCAGCAAACCCTAATGAAAATGATAAGACAAGGTTAAACAACTCTAAAATCTCATAGAATTAGCATGCCCACAAAGGGGGGCTCTTCCAAACCCCTTAAATAATTTCAATAGTCTCTTGGAATTACAGGGGGTTGGGTAGTGACCCCAAAGTAATTACAGTAAAATATTTAATAAAAGTGGAAAAACCTATTGTTTTCCTGCTCTAGAAGACAAAAATGCAAGCAGTTGAGGCATTAAAAATTGGGAAACACATGGAGAGATAGTGGAGGAATTGCAAAAGACTCAAGAGGTGCATTTAAAGGCTTATGCACACTTTGGATTGATCAAGATGTAAGTTTGGAATTTGTTTATCAAACACCAAACTGGATTCTCACAAAGTTTAGATTAGTTAAAAGTGGCCATGTATTCTCTTTATTCAATATATATATATATATATATGCATGTCAACTATATAGAAAAGGAGGCTTGTTGGAGATCCCTCCTAAATTTGAAAGACACAAAAATATCTAGTAATTGCATTTTAGTTGGGGACTTCAATGTAACCATATCGAGCATAGAAAAAGGGGTGGAAACATCGTCTGAGACCCCTTTAGGGAGAGAATGGAAGACTGATAAATGATTGGGATCTTGTAGACATTAAGTTCATAAAAGGAATATTCACATGGACAAATAAAATAATCAGAAAGGGGTGTATTGCAACAAGACTGGACCATTTTTAAGTGCACACCAATATCCTTTTACATAATAAACCTATGAAGTCTAAAATTCTCCTGGAAAACACCTCGGATCACAAACCAATTTCCTTAACTCTGCAGGAAACTCATGACTATGGACCTTTTCCTTTAAGGTACAACCTCTATGGATCGAGAACGAAAAGGTTGTGGAAATTGTTAATCAAGTGTGGAAAACATGGATCACATGCACCCCAAATTATATATGGGAAAATAAACTCAAATTGGTTAAGGGAGTGTTAAAGGAATGGGCCAAATCTAGCTTTGTTTCCCCAATTGCTGAAAAGAAAACAATAAGAACCTAGCTATAAAATTTGTAGAAAAAATTGGACCGAGCATAAATCACACCCCAAGTTTAGGAAGAGGAGAAAAAAATACAACAACGACTAATCAGGGAAATCAAACTTGAGGAAGAGCACTGGTGATTAAAGTTTCACATCTTGTGGCTAAAGGCAAGGGATCAAAACACATTCTTCTTCCACAAGCAAGCAAATGCAATATTGTCACAGAACAATATAAGAGAGATAAATATGGAAGATGGTACCATGATTTTTGAGTATGAGAAAATGAAAGAGGCAACAAGACTCCAATTTCAAAATCTATATACTCAGCAAGAAGAGTCTAACATAAAAAACATGGAGGAAATGCTTAAGCACATACCAAATCTAATAACTAATGAGGAGAACATGAATCTCTTAAGACTGATTGAGGAGGGAAAAGTTAGGAGAGTGATTTGGAGCTTGGACACAGACAAATCCCCTGGGACAGACAAGTTCTCTATTTCATTCTATTGACAATTTTGGGACCTCATAAAGCAACATCTTTGCAAAATGCTAAAGTACACCTAGAAGTCTTGCAAGCTAGGAGGGAGCACCAACTCTTCCTTTTTGGCCCTTATCCTAAAGAAAGTCAATCCTTCTTCCTTTGCTCAATTTAGACCAATCTCCCTCTATAATGCCTCTTATAAGATCATGATCAAGATCATACCTTTTAAACTGAGGGATTTTATGACTAAAATCATCTCGGATAACCAAAGTGGTTTTTTGCAGCATCGACAAATATTTGATAACATTGTTCTAGTGTAGGAAGCCATCCATTCCAAACAAGTTGTTGGGGAGAAAGGAATGCTAATCAAAATAGACATGGCTAACACGTTTGACCGAATAAGGCACTCCTTTCTCTTTCAGGTAATGAAGAAATTTGGGTTCAATTTCAAAATTTATATAGCAGATTACCTTGGGCATTAGGTCTCCTTGGATCACCACTCTCCTCAATGGTTGACCTATAACCTTTTTTCAAATCAGTCGAGGATTGTGTTGGGGATGTCCCTTATCACCCATGTTGTTCATTCTGATGGTATATTCTTTAATTCATAAAGTGGAATATGAAAGAGAGTTAGGTAACCTCCCCAGGGTGCAAATTGTTAAAGGGGTTACAAAAATTAATCACTCCCAGTTTGTGGAAGACACACTCTTGTTGGGTGTGCCTCTCTAATCATAGCCTCTAGATTCAATAAAATTTTGGACACCTTTTTAGATGCCTTGAGGGGGGCCTAAAAAAAATGTCAAATTTACAGATGGAAGAGAAGTAATCATGAAATGCAAGGCATAGCAAGAATTCTTCAGTTCCCTTTGGTGTATCAATGGATAGATTTTAAATACCTGGGCATCCCCATTTTATTGAAAATCTTGTCATCACAAGACTAGAATTTTTCCATCCTTGAAAAAATCTCAGTCAAATTTGTTCAACGGGGAGCACAATAGCTCAATCCAATAGGCAGAGTTGTTCTAATAAAGGTATTTGTATCAAAACTCCCATTGTACTAGTGCTCGACAATATTGGCATCTCAAAAGGTAATGAACTAGATCTCTATGAAGACGAGAAAATTCTTATGGCAGGGGAGCAAGTCCAATGAGAACAAATTACATATTGTAAACTGGAATGTGGTTAGAAATCCAAGGGAATGTGGGGGAAATGGAATTATGGATCCGACACTGATGAAATTAGCAATGGGGGAAAAGATGATTATATGGAGATTGATTTCATGGAATCAAGAATGGTGGAAAAAATTCTTGTGGAAAAATTACTTTAAAGGGTCCAAATTAAGACGTGTGGAATATCTGATTAAAGAAATAAGAGGCTTTCCAATACAAAAAATGCTAAAGAAATCCATACAAGTCATTTTGGAAAAGCTCACTTGGATATCGACGAATGGTAAAAGAATAAGGATATGGGAAGATGGTATGTTTGGAAATCCAAAACTCTCTAAAAGAGGAGACTTGGTTCCATTAAGGAAAAACAAGAGAACATTGTTTGAAATATATAAATGGGAAGAGAGCATAGGCAGTTGGGACGATTGGATCCTTAGTGAATTTCTAGCTCTCCTGGAACCTCCAATCAAAGTTTTCCTCCAAGAATCGTTGGGGCACACCCCTGAGAATAAATTGGATAAAGGCCAAAGGGGATGGGGGGACTCAGTCTACTCAGTGAGGGCATGATATCTATCTCTGCTTGAGTCCATCCCTCTTCAACTAAAGAATCCAATGTGGAAGAAAATATAGTCTAGCAACGACATGCCAAAAATTAACATATTCAGTTGGACAATGGCCCATGGGAAGATCCTCACCGCATAAAATATGAAGAAAAAAGGAACTGCATGCCCATCTTGGTGTGTAATTTGCAATGTAGAGGAGGAGACTATCAACCACTTATTTATTAACTGTAATTTCACTAAGGAAGTATGGGACCTCATCCTACATGGAATTTGTAACAAAATTTGACATCTCTAAAAATTTATTGAACTCTTCTCACATTGGTGGACTAGGTATCAAGGATCATTATCCCACAAGCCTAATTTCAAAAAAATATGGGAGGAATTGCCCAAGTTTGTATGTTGACAAATATGACTGGCCAAGAACAAAAAAATTTCAATGATGAATCCAACAAACCAATCCATACAATGTCAAAAGTTACTTCACTATTGGTAGAGAATATGCAACAGAGGATCAATGTTTGGGATTAAGGGATAGATAGGGAAGATTGGTTTAGGCATGTAAAACCCGATTTAAATGACTCTTCAAGTAAGATATCAAAAAAAAAAAAAAAAATGGATGAC
The DNA here is from genome assembly GCA_009831015.1 of Picea engelmannii. NCBI lineage: Eukaryota > Viridiplantae > Streptophyta > Pinopsida > Pinales > Pinaceae > Picea > Picea engelmannii. The sequence goes on along the minus strand of ML808949.1, from coordinate 69,618 downwards.
AAGAATGTAGGTGTTGGAATTCCTAGACTGGAAGGCATAATGTGGGCATAGTAGATTGTTCACATGTTTTTCTTTGATGGTGCCTCCAAGGATAACCCAAGGGTGGGAGGAGTGGGGGGGATAATTCATGATGCTAGAGGAAATGAAGTAATAAATTATGCTTGGGGCCTAGGGAATGTGTCCAAGAACTTGGAAAAATCCTATGCGCTATGGTGTGGGTTGACTCTGGCTAGGGAGGAAGGAATTTCAAAAATGATGATGCCAGGAGACTCACTATTTCTAATTCAACCAATGAATGAGAAAGGTCGCACATTCAAAAAAAATATAAGTTTGATTATAAGGAGCATCAAGCATATCGTTCAATCCTTCGATCAAATATGACTCTTCCATATAAAGAGGGATATCTATAGAGAAATCGATGATTTGGCCAAAAAAATCCAAGAATCTACAAAAATTATCTTTGTAAAAATGGGGTTTGTTTCCCTTTTCAAATCCCATAATATCTATGGATTAGCGCATCAACAAAATCAATATACCCCAAGGTTCAAGAATGGGGCTCCCCTTGCCCTTGAAAATAGGTAGGAAAATGACAACTCGAGCTTCAATTTGAAATAAGTGCCAAGTACCTGTTGACATGATAACAGGGAGGTGGCCTCCCCTGCTCCCACACTTTAACTATCACCTCGCAGGAATTGGTATTAACTTCATATGCTGTGGAGGGTGCTTTGAAGGAATTCTATTTCAAAGATACGGGACAAGAAGTGAGAAGAGGGACATTGTAGTTGGAGGTTGGGTTTGGAACTTAATGCTGGAGGGACAGAGTGGAGTTCGAAGAAGTCTCTTCTGGTGGGAATTTTGTCAATGCTAGTAGTATTTTCCCGCATCTCCAAGAATTTCTTGGGGTCAACTGTAGAGATTTTCGTTGTTCATTTGTTGAGAAATTGAAATTTCCTCAATGCTAGTAGTCTTTGCCCACATCTCCAGGCATGTCTTAGGGTCAAGTCTAGAGTTTTTCGCCGTTCTTTTGTTGAGAACTTGAATGGTGAAGGTTACAACAACTTTTCTTCAACTCTAGAGCTTTTCGTCGTTCTTTTGTTGAGAACTTGAAATTTTGTCAATGCTAGTAGACTTTGCCCATGTCTCCAGGCATGTCTTGGGGTCAACTTTAGATTTTTTTTTTCTATTTTGTTGAGAACTTGAATAGTGAAGGTCACAACAAATCTTCCTCAACTCTAGGGATTTATGTCTTTCTTTTGTTGAGAACTTGAAGTTTCGTCAATGTTAGTAGTCTTTGCCCACGTCTCCAGTCATGTCTTGGGGTCAACTATAGAGTTTTTCGTCATTCTTTTGTTGAGAACTTGAATGGTGAAGGTCACAACAACTCTTCCTCAACTCTAGAGATTTCCTTCATTATTTTGTTGAGAACTTGACATTTCGTCAATGATAGTAGTCTTTGCCCACATCTCCAAGCATGTCTTGGGGTCAACTCTAGAGTTTTCCATAGTTCTTTTGTTGAGAACTTGAATGGTGAAGGTCTCAACAACTCTTCCTTTTGTTTTTTCATTTTAACATATCAAGAGGTAATCCCTTGAGGGTAATATGGGAAGCTAGTCACAACAAAGCTTTGGTGTGAAAGGTCTTTAAGTCGTTTCTACATAATGGAAAGTCCAAACTTCAAGGAAATTCAAATGGTTTGAGGTGGCATGAGGAAATCGTACAGGCCAACAACCGGGCCATGGTGTCTCTCTTTACAAAAATTGGGAGAAATGGAGCAGGTTATCAACTCTAACAATGCCAAAGTCACGACCCTTTTCCACTAACAGAGGCAAAGAGTAGATACTTTGGAAGCATAATGTGACAGACTTCGTTCTCTAGTTACAACAATGCACTTGGATTCACTCTCTCTAGCATCCAACAACCTAGGAGTTGGACAACAAGGAATCAGAAAGGAAGACGTCGTCAGCCAAGGTAGAGATCCAATGGACATAGAGGAGCCAAATCCTCCCCACATAGATGGGGAAGAAGAAAAACAATTTGTAGTGTCAATACTTAATTATATGTATGTTTTTCAAATCATGTATTTTGGGTCAGTATATTAATATATCTACTAGTGGGGTCACGTGGAAGTCTAGTTTAAAAAAAAAAATTAATTTACATTTAGTTTAATGATATAGGAGATATGATTATGAAAAAACCTCTTTTTATCCAAATTTTAATGTATATTTGAGTTGCAACCCTAGCTCAACCCCCTTTATAATATATAATATGCTCTTTTTGTTTTAGTTAAAAAAATGTAATTTTCATTAATTGTTCGATTTTATTTCCAACAATGTCCATCAGATCAATGTCCATCCATCAGATCAAAGAACAAAGTTGTAAACCTTCATCATAATAATACAAAATGGTTTTCTTTAACAAAAAAAATTGGTTTGAAGAGTATGTTTTTCCATTTAAGAAATTAGATGAGATTTTAAAAAGATTTTTTTATTAATTCATGAGTAATGAGTTATTCCTCCACTTTATGTCTAATTGTATCGAGCAAGAACAACGTTTGAAATCTTCATCATAATAATAAGAAAGGGTTCTCAGCAAAAACAAAGAGTTGGTTTGAAGAGTATGTTTTTCCATTTGACAAATTAAATGAGCTCGTAGAAAGCATTTTTTATTAATTCATGAGTAAGTCTTTCACTTTATGTCTAATTGTATCGAGCAATGCCTCTTCTTGGTTCGACGTTGCATTGATATTCTAAACCATATCTTAGTGTTTCGATGGCCATGTTATTAAGGAAACCCCACAACCATTAAAGCTAAAAAAAAAAAAGTTGAAGTCTTTGAAGACCCATTAATAAAGACTTTTGAAACTCTAATAAGGAAATTTGAGAAAGCTTTTTATGATAGGGTTTTTGGCATTATTGTATTTATGTATTCCATTTTGGGGTGTATATCATTTGGCACGATTTAATGATTATGATCATTTTGGTCTAATTTAACCAACATTATATTGGTATACTCTATAATTTTTGTTTTTAAGATTATTCATATAAAGTGTTAGAATAATTTTGAATAGTTTTGATGCTAATTCTAGAGTCTAGGTTTTTTTTGATATAATTTGATAATTTTTGTTTTTAAGATTATTCATATAAGGTGTTAGAATAATTTTGAATAGTTTTGATGCTAATTCTAGAGTCTAGGTTTTTTTGATATTATTTGAGTTTTTTCAATCTCAACAATATTAATTCTATATAGAGTTAAGGAATTGATTTGTGATCTTTTCTTTTAAATGAGGTGTCAAATTACTAGACAAAATGGTGGAAACATTGGAATGAAATGTTTCAAAATCCTTCCATAAAGATAATCTTTTGTTATAGTTATTATGGCTTTCAAAGGCCTATGTTAGAAACTCAACTAAATAAGCTTTGGCACCTGAAATTGAAATAGGAAACCTATCTCTTTCAATGTAAAAATATATGGCTCAATGCTTCAATTGAGCCCAAGAAAGACCATCCACTAAATTATCAATCAGATCATAAAAAAGAATGACCATCCACTAATAATAAAGATGATTGTCAAACTTCCAAACTTATCAACAAAATAACATAATCAAATATTTGTAATTTTAATGAAATATTTTGTTATATAAGTTTACCAAAATGTCATCTTAGTGTTTTTAAGCATTTATATTTTAGTTTGGAAAATGTGTCGCTTTGAGTTTGCATATTATTTAGTGTTTTTGGACATTTACATTTTTAATTTTGGTTAACTTGCCACTTTGTTTTTTGGTCTTTCATGTGGGCATGTTAAAGGGAAATGAATTTGCTTTTTTATTTTCAATTTTTTTTATTATGTTCAATATGAGCATTTATATTTCCAATTAAATGTTTATATACATTTTAACTGTTAAATACATTTCAAAAAATGATTACTAGTTTTGATCCAATCATACTTATCTTTTTCATTTAATTCTTTCAATTAAGTATACAATTATGTTTATCAAATTTAATAAATTATTAGGTGAAAATTTGGAAGAAAGTTAAAACATATTATAATTTATTTATTTTTTTAATTTGTCATCATCTAAATTTGATTATGCAATCTTTGCCAAAATTACAATCTAATGCAAAAATGGATCCAATACCCTTGATTATCCCTATTGAATTTTAAATAGAGTCATCGAGTGTAAACCCTTTGTGTGTGTGTAAGGGAAGGTGTTGGACAAAGTCCTCCATTCATGTAACAAGCTTTCCTCTAGCTATCAGAATTTGAAGATAGAGGAAGTTGGAGTGCCAATTAATCTGAATTTTCACTAATTTTTTGAGGATCTAGGTTGAATCAAAATTGGCTCATTGGGGACATAATTCCACCATACAAGAAGTTTCCCTCGAGCTGCCAAAATCTAGATTTAGGTCGATTTTGAATCTAGGAAATAACTCAGGCAACATCACTTCACCATACACAAAGATTCCCTCTAGTGGTCGAAATCTAGATTTGAGTTGATTCAAAATCGGGCAAAACTTTTGGGGCATCATTCCACCATAAATGAAGCTTCTCTCTAGCTATTATAATATGGATACATAGGAAGTCCTCTTATATGTGTGTGTGAGAGAGAGAGAGAACATGTTTAACAAAGTCATATAATTATCTAACAAAATTCCCTCTAACTACCAAAGTCTAAAAGAAGTCAAAATTCCCTCTAACTACCAAAGTCTAAAAGAAGTCAAAAGAACTCAGATTTTGATCATTTTCTTGAGGATCTAAATTGAGTCGAAACAGGCAAAACCCCAAAGATATCATTCCACTATACATAGAGCTTCCCTCTAGCGACTAGAATCTGGATTTAGGTCGATTTAGAATTTGGGCAAAACCCCTAACGTAATCATTCCACCGTACACACAGAGCTGCCATGTAGCTATCAAAATCTAGATCTAGATTAATTCATAATTAAACAAAACCCCTAGATCATTGTTTCATCATACAGTCTTACTCTCAAATTGAAAGACATAATAAGTCAAGAATGTTTCAATTAAAAAATGGGTAAAAACCTTGGAACCTAGTTCCACCTTGGATCATAGTGAAACTTTGATCCTAGTTGAAATTGTTATCAAATCCTTGTCAATTTTGTGGTTGAAAAAAAATCCCTTTGCTATAAAATTAAAATAAGATTTGAAAAAAATAACTGCTCGATAAAATTAGAATAAGATTTGAAAAAAATACCTAATGTCTTGGTTTTTCTTTAAACTTAACACTTATCCCACAACTTAAATAAACTTCTATTTTTCCCAACAAACAAAACATGATAGTCATAATCCACCTTAATAGTCATGACAGGCAACCGACCATCAACAATTTTACCTCCTATTTAAGAAAAAACCAACATTGTTATTATTAAAGTATTTATATTTTAAACTATTTACCTAAAAGGGATAAAAACATAGTATGGCAATCAACGGTTAATGAAAATAGAAATCAAGCATATACATAATTAGTACTTACCCTCCATTTTCTGAGCTTGTCCAGTGGGGCGTTCTTGTGTGGGATATAGAACACATCGCCTTCACCCTGGACAGGGATCTCGACAACATCGTTTTTATCTGGTGCGGCATTATTGGGCGGAATATTTGAAACGTCGTGCTGAATTTCGACTTCCTCGTGGCTGTTGTTCACGCGCTCGTACTTCTCCCGCGAAGGAGTTCTCCTCGGGTTTCCGGGACCGCCGGAGCTCATGACAATCTTGACTTCCTCGTGGCTGTTGTTGACGCGCTGGTACTTCTCCCACGAAGGAGTTCTCCTCGGGTTTCCGGAACCGCCGGAGCTCATGACAATCTTGTTTGTATATTTTCCGGCGCAGGAGAAATGTTACCGGTCGAGACAAATAACAGGTTGCCTTTTAAGTATTTAATACTCAATATCGCCGTTTCGGAGCCAACCTGGGCGTGAAAGCACCGAATTACTCACATTAAAGTACTCTGAATCGTTTTCAGAAATACTCTCACATTCCCCCTAATCCGGGCCGATGAAAATGAGTCCGAGCTGAATAAAGCGGCTACTCAAACCAAAATATCTCACATTCCCCCTCTTCTCGACACATCGCGGAACAATGAAAATAATGAGTTCGAGCTGAATAAAGCGGCCGCGCAAAAAAAAACATTGAGGCCCCTGTTTGCGCGTCGGCCTTCTCTTTGGAATCTGACAAGAAAAGCAAGCATCTGCGCACTACGGAAAAAGCTCTATTCTGGCTGAAACGCTTTGGCCTTTCGTCCCTCCCACAGGAATGTAGATTAACTGATTTCTCAGTTTTTTCTGTCTTTTCGCGATTCAATGGCATCTGCCGTCCCATCAGTTTCTTCTGATAATTTGCTTTTCCTCCGCTTATAGACGAAATTCCTCTTTAATTGTAAAGCATGTCTTCGATCTTCCTGTTGTACGCTCATCATGACCCGCGGGGTTTTCTTTGTCTAAAGTTGCTTGACGCTTCGCAAAAGTTAATAATTTTTAATTTTTATCTTTTTTTTAACGAAGGTTGGTCGAAATTGCATGGGTTTAGTTGTACAGGTGATGTCGGTGCATTAAGGTCATGGTTTAGGTGAAGATTGGTTGAAGTTTTAGAATAAGTATGAGCAAAATAAAATTGGAAAATGAATAAAAAGTCAGTTTCATTCATATAT
>ML808949.1:15390-36166 GCA_009831015.1 Picea engelmannii | reverse complement strand
CATTCCATGCAATTTATGTTATATAGATTGACATAGATTAAGATAGTGTAACAAGTGTTGAATCAAAGCTTTTACTAGAATACTAGTTTCCTAAGTGTTTTGATAGCATTACAATTCACGAATGAGTGTAACACAATTGTGATTAGAGTATCAACATTTGACCCTTTGGAAAGGCTTATCATTCCATACGTGCAACTATGTTATTATTTCTGCAAGTGTGTTTTTAGTTTCGCGAGTGTCATGTAAGAAATCCAACCCCTTAAATGCCTTTCTAAGGGATGGGGTATTAAAATTTCACTTTTCCTCAACCATATTCAAGCCTCTTCTTGAGGACACCATCGTCTCATGCTCGTCAAGAGATTTCCAACGACTATAAGTTTGCTCAAAACTAAGCTCTAGATCAAAAGTTATGGCCTCTTAAAGATTTAGGGCCTTTATTGGACTCTTTACTGCCATGTGGCACCCACGTGGCTCCACGTCACCTATGTCATCCGAAATGGAATTGAGGTGTCATAACACGTTTACCTCTAGCACAAACATGGTCGTTGGCATAGACGCTGGCATGGCACCTACCACCCAATCTACTGGTTTCTTGGCTTATTAGGCCCCATCCTTCCACGTGCCCAACACTTGCCCCTCATTCTCCCGAGACCCGATTTAACCAGGTGTTGACACCTGTCCACCGAGAAATTGACACATCAAGACATTGGGACATCAATCATTCACATTTCACATGGCCCCAAAAGGCCCAATATGGTGCTAAGATGAGACCTCACACACATGGCCCTATCACATAATGTCGTCTGTCTTAACCGTGGCACGACACATGGTCACCATCACCTCATGAGATGTAGCACTCGTTTTCCTCGTGAAAAACCTCTTAGTTATGCCAAATTTAGTTTGACACGTGGCACGATCAACACATGACACATGGACCTCCCATGTGGACTGACATGGTATACACGTCATAAATGTACTCAGAGCCCACCCAACAGGATGATGACACTTGTTTGTCGATCATTGGTTTGGTTCCATCATTTGACATTATCTTGGGACATCGGTCCTCGGGACCTCGACCCTTCTATGTTTTGCATAGCCCTAGAATTCTTGATCTGAGATGAGCTGGCACCTAGGACACACTACCTTGTACTATACTTTTTCTTGTCTTGAATGAGGTCTTGGAGCATCGAAGTCCCAGAATCCTCGTTGACCGTTAGATTGAGGGGAGGACTTTGGGAGTGTTGTGAGCCATCATATATAGTCATGGTAGAAGGGTAGAAAAGTTTGGGCTTCAAAACTTCACCACTCCAACGAATAAAAAGTAATTTGTAGAGAAAAACCTGGAGCGTCGAAGCCCCGAAGTGTCAAATTCATGAAGGTGTAAAACTATGAAGTCACATGGGTCGTCAAATCTAGAGTTGTGATTAGGGATCGTTTGTGTGGTTGATGACGTGGCTTGTGCCACACGGAAGGGGGTCGTGTGTGGACACGTGTCACCCATATTCAACACCTTTTAGACCCTGGACTGTCCATTTTTTAGTGACATGTGACACACGTGCCACAGGTCCATGTCACCCTGAGTGACGTCAGCATGTCGTGTCATCTCCGAGAGTATGTGACTTCAGGGGTGTCCAATTTTCTGTCAGTGAGAAGTGCGGAAGCCTAAAGTCGCAAAGGCACGCAGACCATTGATCAGAGATCCCCTTCGGTACCTCTCTCGACTGTAGGATCAAGAAGGAGGAGTTGGGTAAGTACTTCAGAGGATTGTCACTCCGAGGGAATTGAGAGACACGAGAATTGAATTTCCCGTAGCCCCGAAGCATCGAATTTCTGAATTGGTGGAGAGTCGTCCATCTCAATGTTTTATTAAGTCATAACCGTTGATTTCCATTGAAGCCTCCAGCTGGGGGAGGGGTCGTCCATTCAATGGGAGATTAATTCTTGACCATCCAATTTTTGCTGGTGGAGTTAGTGAAGACTTTGGCGAAGTGTAGCTCCGAGAAAAATTGGAACTTGATAATGGAGAACAATCAAAGGATGAAGTCCGGAGGACTTGGTCCCAACGTCGGTCTCATGATAAGGTAAAAAGGGTCTTGGAGGTAACCCAACCCTCAGTTATGTTGTTTGTGCAAGATCTCGTGTGGAAGAAAACGAAGCGAGGTTCTAAGGAAGGATTAAGACTACGATTTTGATTCGTGGTCACCTAGGCGCTAAGGAAGAATTAAGCTCGCGGTTTCGAGCCGTGGTTAAGGGGGTGTAAGCTTATCAGTCCAGGGTAAGAATACATTCAAGCAATGGAATATGGAGAAGCATATTACAACCATGATAAAGAGGCCAAAGGTCAAAATATCAGTGTTGGTAATGCAGAGACAGAATCTAACGGACACAAGGGCAGAGGGGAGAAAGAAACCCTGATAGAGATTGTGAGAAGCTTGAAACTAGAAATATAGAGTTACAAAGAAGACAATGAGATAAGATAACAAAATCAGATAAATGCTCAAGTGATGCAAATCTTAAATCAGTTGCAGAGGCAAACAAAGAGGGGATCAAACTCAAAACAAGAGGAAGAAGGAAGGTATTATGAAAGAAGAGATAACCACAAGAAAGCCGATTATTCAAGAAGTGTTAGCATAAATCATAGAAACCACTCACCTCCTTATTCAACAAGAAAGTCTTATGAATCTGAAGACTCCATAAGTAGTCTATAGGTGTCTCCTATTAAGCACCAAAGAAGAAGGCATGAAGTGGACAGTTTTCAAGGAAAGTTGAGGAAACTTAAGCCACCATCCTTTGATGGTGAAAGGGAAAGGGAAGATGATGTCGAGGCATAGTTGTTTGGACTCAAGAGATATTTTCAATTGCATAACTATTCATCAAATCTAGAAGCCATAATTTCCACCTATCGTTTACATGGGAAATCTGCAATGTGGTGGACTAGTTGAAGAATGTTGAGCATATTAATGAGAATAAGATCACTTGGAAGCAATTCAAGAATTATTTTCAGAGGAGTACCTCTCAGAGCACTTCTATGACAATAAAATGCAGGAGTTATTTGAACTTAGGCTGGGAAGCGCAAACATGGAAGAGTATGAGAAGAAGTTCTTGGGGTTGTTAAATTATGTGGGGTTTATAAAAGATGATAAGGTGAAAATACAGAGGTTTTTAAGTGGGTTGACTTTATTTTATAAAGAAAAGATTCAATATGATGAACCCAAGACCTTGACGGAGACCATCAGGAAGGCTAAATACCTATATGAGCAAGGCAAGGGAAAATAATCCATGCAGAAGTCTTGGAAGGATAAGAAGAAGGAGAAGTATGATCATAGGAAGAAGGGATTCAGACCTCCTTTCAACATAAATGAAACTAATAAAAATCATCAAGACCAGTATAATAAGGATGAATCCAAGAAAGAGGACTCCTTGGGAAAAAAGGGAAGACCACCAATCCAATGTTGGGGATGCAAAGAAGATCACCTGTACAAGGATTTCTCTCATAGAGAGGACAAAGTGAAGACCATGCACAACATCCAAGAGGCTACAACAATAGAATACATGCGAAGGATTTATGCAGCTTTAGATGATCGACAAGAAGAGTACCAATCCAATATGATCGAGGTGGAAGGTAAGATCATTAATCAACCTGTTTCTATTTTAATTGATTCAAGAGAAAGTCATTGTTACATTGATCCTAAAATAGTGGATAGATTACATTTGGAGAAAAGTAAGATTGGAAGATCAAGTTTGGTTCAACTAGCCACTGGAACCAAAAGGAGAATCCATGATATGGTCAGAGGTTGTTCCATAAGTCTTAATGGTGTGAATACTAGTGTTGATCTGAATATTATACCATTGGGATCTTATGATATTCTAATTTGAATGGATTGGTTGGACAAGCATCATGATGTGCTAGATTGTCATAGCAAGACATTTACATGTCTTGATGGAGATGGAAAACAAAGCACCGTGGGAGGAGTTCCAGGACCCATCTCTATAAGAGAGATTTCACCCTTACAACTGAAGAGATGTTTCAGAAAAGGATGTCAATTGTATGCAACCCATGTGGAGGAGTCAGAAAAGACAAAGGGGTCAAGCCTTGAATATTTTTCGGTACTACAAGAATTTGGGGATGTATTCTAAGAAATAATAGTGTTTCCACCAAGAAGGGAGATACATTTCTCTATTTATTTAGTGCCAAGAGCTGCCCCGGTGTCAAAAGCAACTTACAAAATGAGTACACCAGAGTTGAAAGAATTACAAATGTAGTTGGAAGAATTGTTGAATAAATGATACATACGTACAAGTGTCTCACCTTGGGGAGAACTAGTACTCTTTGTCAAAAAGAAGGATGGAAATTTGAGACTATGTATTGATTTTCGACAACTGAATAAGTCCACTATAAAGAACAAGTACCCTGTACCCAAAATTGATGACCTCTTTGATCAACTAAGAGGGGAAAATATATTTTCAAAGATAGACTTGAGATCAGGATACCATCAGGTAAGAATCAAGGAAGAAGACATCAATAAGACAACCTTTAGAATTGGGTATGGAGATTATGAGTTTGTAGTGGTGCCATTTGGACTGACCAATGCACCAACTGTCTTTAAGTGCTTAATGAATGGCACATTCAAAAATTATTTGGATAAGTTTGTCATAGTATTCCTGGAGGACATACTTGTCTATTCTAAGTATGAAGAAGAACATGAACATCACCTAAGAATAGTATTGCAAGTGCTGAGAGAACATCAGTTGTATCTCAAGTTGAGTAAGTGCTATTTTTACTAAGAACATATCCATTACTTGGGACACATTATTTCAGATCAAGGTATAGTAGTAGATCTAGAGAATATTGAATCCATTAAAGGATGGCCAACACCCAAGAATGTTTCAGAAGTAATATATTTTATGGGATTAGCTGGTTACTACAAAATGTTTATAGCATGGTTCTCTAATATTGTTCATCACATCACTTCTCTGCAAAAGAAGGGAATTAAATTCGAATGGACATATGAGTGTGAGGAGAACTTTAATTTGTTGAAAGAATTACTTACTAGTGTGCCTATTTTAAAGATTGTTGACCGAAATGAAATTTTTGTGGTATGTACAAATGCATGCAAGGAAGGACTTGGTGGAGTCCTCACTCAAAATGGACATGTCATTGGTTGTGAGTCCATAAATCTTAAATAACATGGGAGGAACTATGCTACACATGACTTGGAACTTGCTTCTATTGTTCACGCTTTGAAGATGTGGAGGAATTATCTCATAGGAAAGAGATTTGAATTAAGAACATACCACAATGGTCTAAAGTATCTTTTTGAACAACCAACTTTTAATGCCAGGTAGACAAGATGGCTGGAATTTTTAAGTGAACACGATTTTGATATCAAGCATATCAAAGGAAAATAAAATAAGGTTGTTGATGCAATCAATAGAAGAGTACATCTCATGCATGCTACAACTGTTAGCATGCATCTGTCAGATTTAAAGAGCATAATTTTAGATGTTGTTGTCACATATCAGGATTACCTACAAGTAAAAGAAAGCTTACAGCAAGAAGATGTACAACAAAAAATGAAAGAGTATGAGATGAAGGGATATGGATTACTTATGCATAAAAATATAATTTATGTTCCTAGTTCCGAAGAACTCAGGAATTTGGTATTAAAAGAAATGCATAATGTTCCATATGCTGGACATCCTGGTTACCAGAAAACAATTGCAGTAGTAAGAAGCCAATTTTTTTGGCCGGGAATGAAAAAGGATGTTGTTGATTACATTGCCAAATGTATGGAATTCCAGAGAGTGAAGTCTGAGCATATGCACCCAACGGGTTTTCTACATTGCTTACCAATTCCAGAGAAGAAATGTGAGGTGGTAACCATTGAATTTATAACAAAATTTCTTAGAACAACAAGACAACATGATTCTATCGTGGTAGTGGTTGATAAATTGACAAAGGCTTCTCATTTTGTTCCTGTAAAAACAACTCATACAACAACTAATATTGCATAAATTTACATGAAAGAGATTGCTAGGTTGCATGGGATACCTAAGACAATTGTCTCAGACAGAGATACAAAGTTTACTTCAAATTTCTGGAGGGGATTGTTTAAAGGATTTGGTACAAATCTAAACTTTATCATAGCATACCATCCACAGTCACATGGGAAGACAGAGAGAGTCAACTAAGTAATTTAAGACATGTTGAGGATGTATGTGATGGATAAGCCATCCAAGTGGGAAGAGTACTTGCACTTGGTTGAGTTTGCCTATAATAATGGGTATCAATATTCATTGAAAATGATTCCATTTGAAGTGTTGTATGGAAGGAAATGCAATACTCCAGTGAGTTGGGACAACCCAACACATATAATGGTACTTGGGCTAGAATTGCTCAAGGAAATGGAAGACCAGATGGTTAGAATTAAAAAGAATTTAAAGGCGGCTCAAGATAGACATAAATTTTATGTAGATAAGAACATGATAACTAGAGAATTTAAAGTGGGCGAGCATGTGCTTTTAAAATTGAAGTTCAAGAAGAGATCTTTGAAGTTGGGTAGTTGTACAAAGCTGGTAGCCAGACTATGTGGTCCATTTGAGATATTGGACATAATAGGGCCAACTACATACATGCTTGCATTGCCTGCTTCCATGAATGCGCATAATGTGTTTCATGTCTCTTTGCTGAAAAAATATGTACATGATCCTAACCATGTTATTGATTGGAATCTGATTCAGGTAGAGGCAAAGGAAGGCTTTCAGGTCCAGCCGATGCGAGTAGTGGACATAAAAGTCAAAATGCTCTGGAATCGAGTCATAGAGATGGTAAAATTCCAGTGGACCTGCTACGGTCCCGAGGATGCTACTTGGGAGCATGAAGATTCTATGCGTGCAAAGTACCCACAAATTTTTGAATTTTTTTTGGAATTTTGATTCTTGTTTTGCATATGCACTAAGGACAGTGCCAAAATAAGGTGGAGGGAAATGTAATACCCCGGTTTTGAACCCCATATTAAATATTGTATTTTGTTAAGTTATGAAAGGAAAGAGTGCCTAAACAATTAGTAAGAGGCCAGTGTGCCTAGGAAATGTAATGTTTTGATCATTATTAATATAAAATACATTGTTGGCTGCTAGACAGACAAGGACAAGAGTTATAGGGGGCTATGATTCCACAAGAGAGGGGGATTAACGGGATAAGTATTTATTTTATATTTTATTTACCCATTTTGTTTAATGGAGAATAAATGTTACGTGAGCTTCTTGGGAGGAAGGCCAATTGGTCCCTTGATTCCAAGAATTACATAAACCCATCTTTGGTCTGGGGTGGGGGTTCTTTCTGCTGGTTTCTTCTTCTTCACTCATTCACTCATTCACTCATTCACTTAATTTCTTTTTGTTCACACCTTTCGTTGGGATTTCACTCCACTCATCCCTTCACCTACTCGTCCCATCTGATTCGAGAGTTGCTTGGGGAAGGGAACCAAATTTCTAAGAAAATCCATAGTCGTTAGCTGTATAGACTATTGGTGTATTCCAACCAGGATTTGGTGCCTACATGTTTGTGATGCCTTGACCCGTGTTTCAGTTAACTCACAACTACTAGTCTTGAGAGTCCTAGCAGGGAGATTCGTAACCAGAAGAAATGGAGCCCTGGAAGAGATGGACAACCTAAGGGATTGCATGACAAAGAAGGGGTCCATTCTCTTTGGTTGTGCAGATTGGGTAGAAGAGAGTTGGTGTACTTTGGATTGTTGCGAGTGTTGAAAGGAATGTGAGAGCCTAAGGGTTGACTGGCTTGGGAAGCCCGAGTGACAACCTGGAATCCTTCCTTGTGGACTCATAGCCCCGACTCTGGGATGACACTGCTGTTGAGACTTGGAACAACAATGTCTACGGTTGGGTGGAACATCCTTGGTCTGCAGCCAGTTGGTGTCTTGTTTTCAGAAAAGATAAGTTCTCTTTGTTATGGTTATTTACCTGTGTATGATTTATTCCGTTGTGTATTTATTTAACTTTGAATTTAATATTTAGAATATGCATGCTTGCTGGTTATGACTGTGCATGAATTAATTTATGTTGTGGCATGAATTTTTATTTCCGCATGTGTTTTTAATTTCTCTTAATTAACTTAGAAGTGATTTGAATTGAGATAAGTCACTGTGAAGTGAGTCCCTAGACTGCAATGTGTCTCTCCTGCGGGTGGCTGGGTGTGTTGTAGTCGGATTAAGTGGCATAGCCCAGCCTATGGGTGGTTGGGTATGTTACACATTATGAAGCAAAATATATGTCAATAATGAATAGAGAATCATGAACAAAACATAAACCATGTACATAATGTACCATAATGTGTGCCAACCATGCACAACACCCATGTACATCAACCATGTACATCAATACCATACAATATACCATAAGATATCATCATTGGAGTGTATCAACCATATGCCAAGAACATGTGCCAACCATGTGCCTAAAACAAGTGTCATATCACTCATGATATGCCTCTACCATGAACCAAGTGCCACAACGATGTATCTCAACCATCAATTATCAACCAAGCATCATAACAAGTGTCTCAACTATAACATTGTAATCAAGTTGGTCGCATATAGAATCAATTTTTTGATCTCCATCCTTGTTAGAATTATAGCAAGTCAAATCATTCATCAAATAGATGTTCAACATTGAAGAAATTTGCAAGATTGAAAGTACATTATGGTTGGCTTGATCCTTGGTAATGGTCATCAAAAGCCAAGAATATATAACATTCTTACTGAAGAATTCAATCTCAAGTAAAGATGTGTATTTCAACAGATAGTGAATTGAGTATGGTACTCTCTTTAGCCTCAAAGGGGGAGTACAATGATGAAACTATCCTATAACTTAAAAGAGAGGAGTGCACAAATCTAGTGAAGATGGTTCATAGTCAACCAAAAACCACTTGTGGTCTCTCCTTTCAGTTGACAAAGGGGGGAATTGAACATGGTTGTTAGACTGAAAATTTCGACAATAAAAATAAAAATAAAAATAAAAAATGCCAGATTGGAATCAAATTTTCTAGATGGACAAGTGTAATATGTAGATGGCAGAGTTTGGTAGAATTGTGGTTCAATGAATTGAAATTGAATCATACACATGATACATGATTGTGATGTTGATTTCGAGAGCAATATCGTGGACATTTTGTTCACCTAGATGGTCATTTGACCTAGAAGAGGATAGTTGGATCCTTTTGCATTAAACCTTGGCATTTGAATGAGTTGTCAAGCATTTTTAGGGATGTGTTAGAATCACAACTGATTCATTTATCTTGTGTCTTCCTCATCATATTGGATTTCACATCAATGAACAAATTACATGCATTCTCTCTCACATGATTACATAATGAAATTTTCCAAAGTTTTCAGCATCCAAATTTGAGAGGTTTTCAGGTAGTTCTTCATTGAGGCTCAACTCAAGAGTTTCAACATGAAGAGCTGGAGATGATACCAATTTATGTTTCTTTGGTGGTATTATTGTTTGGAATTATTATTGAGGGGGGGATGATATCCTCTGACTCTTATACAATCATGAAGTCCTAATATACCATCTATTTATTTCACATTTAAGGATATAGTTTTTATTCTGAGTGTGTTTCTAGACTCCTACTTTGTCTCTTCCTACCTTATCTTCTGATGAAGTATCAATGTGAGAGATATTAAGGTGGTTTCATTCTTTTATTATATATTTGTATTATTGAAATGAATACAAAGTGAGAGATTATGGCTTGAGGCCTTTTCCACTAAACCTTTTGTCTCTTGTCTTTCTTGTGCTCTATATTTTATCATGAGTCTTAGTAATAAGATGAACCTTGCAAGTTTTTGGTAACCAAGAAAAAATTATTATATTTTAGACATGGTACTAGAGTTAGATTTATCTCTCCATTATGTAACAAGGGTTCCCACTAACATGCACAAAATACAATGGCATCCTTTTTTTTTTAATCCCAAGACCTACCTCTAGGCATAAACACTAGGTATATAATACATCAAATTAAATGTATTTTGTTGCATTGTATACTAGTCAAGGAAGGAACAAGGCCTTTTAGGAAAAAATTAAGAATAATCAATCCAAATTTGAAGCCTTTGGTAAAATTATAACTTGAAAAGTTGAAAAAGGATGGCATGATTTTCTCAATCAAACACTGAAATTGGATTTCAAATCTTATGGTTGTAAAACAAATTAATGGTGAAATATGGATTTGTGTATATTTTTGAGATCTAAATTGAGCAAGTGCTATTACCCCCTTTAAAACATGGAGATGTTGTTGCAACACGTTACTGGTTTTGCATTAATGTCTGTGTTAGATTGGTTTTATGGATACAATCAAGTACTTGTTGTTGAAGAAGATAGACCAAAAACTGCCTTTGTCACACCATGGGAAACCTATGCATATGTCTACATGCCTTTTGGATTGAAAAATGTTGGAGCTACATTTTAGAGAGCTATGTACCATGCCTTTAATGATTTGATTGGAAAATTCATGGCAGACTATTATGATGACCTAAATCCTCATTCAAAGTTGATAGAATGACACATGAAACACCTCATGCATGTTTTTCAAAGATGCATGAAGTATGACATATCTCTCAATCCAAAGAAATGTTTATTTGCAGTATCAAAAGGGAAGTTTCTTGGCCATATTGTAAGTAAAAAAAGCATTTATATTGATAAATAATTAAAGCAATAAATGATTTAAATCCTCCTACATCTTGAAAAGGGATACAATATTTCTTTGGAAAGATAATTATTTTGCGAAGATTTGTTCCCAACTATGCCACAATTGTAAAACCAATCAACAAGCTATTAAGGAAAGATAAAAAAATTGAATGGACTAAAGAGACTCAAAATTACTTTACAAATATCACATATGCAATTACCATTGCTCTTATTCTTGTTAGTCATGATTTTGATGAGGACTTCATATTGTATTCATTCGCCTCAGAAGAGACTATTGCTTCTATACTTTCTCAAAATAATTCAAAGGATGAAGAGCTTCCAATTTCCTTCATGAGTAAAACCTTGCATGATTATGAAATGAAATACTCCACCAAATAAAAACAATAATTTTCTTTGGTCAAAGAAATTGCTCATTTTAGAACCTATATTTTATCAACTCATATTATTTCTTATGTATCACATTCTCCTATCAAAATGTTTCTAAATCAACAATTCAGAGAAGAGATATGGGAAAACAATATGGCTAAACTTCAAGAATATGATATGGAAATTAAACCTCTCAAAGTCATCAAAGAACAAGGGTTATGCAAGAAGATGATTGGTATTGAAGTTGTCAATATAAATTCTCCTCATATAGATGATACTACCATGCAAGTTGTGTCCATACCAAGGTCTGAATGGTATAAGGATATTATCCTTTACCTAAAATTTGAATAGTTTCTTGTCGGAATGTCCTCTAAATAAAGGAGAGCTCTAAAAATGAAGACCAATCAATATGTGCTAGTTTATGAAATTTTGTTTCGAAGAAATCTTGATGGAATTCTACTAATATGTATGTACCATTCAAAATCCCAACAAACATTACAAGAATTCCATGAGGGAGATTGTGAATAACACATTGCACCTGTGGTGACTACACATAAAATTATCAGAGTTGGTTATTATTGGCCAACTATGTTCAAGGAGAACTATTTAATGATAAAAACATGTCTTCCATGCCAAAAACAATTATGGAAAAATGAAAAGAGTAGTATGAAGTTCATATCAATAGAAGAACCATTCACACAGTGGGTTCTGAATATTATTGGTCCAATCAATCCAAAATCTAGTAAAGGGAATTCATACATTCTCACTGCCACTGATTATTTTACAAAGTGGCAAGATGTTGTAGATTTGAATATTGTTTATTTAGAGCAACTTTTCATATTCTTGAATGATAATTTTCTTTCTAGATTTGGTGTTCTTGAGAAGTTCATAATAGACAATGGCTCAATTTTCATCAAGTCTAAATTCACAAAATTCTGTGGAGAATATGGTATTCTAATGGGACAATCATCCAATTATTATCCTCAAGGAAATGGCTTGGCTAAATCAACTAATACGACACTATTACAAGTCCCCCAAAAGATAACTATAGCAAATACAATAAATTGGCATAAAATGCTTGTAAATTCTCTTTGGGAAAGTCAACTTACTCCAAAAGGAAGCACCAGACAATCACCTTATAATTTGGTATATGAAAAGGAAGTGAGAATGCCTATACATTTGGAACCAAATGCACTACCCATTGTTACAAAAACTAGATACATGGAAGAAGACTCCCCTCTTCAAATGTGATATAATCAATTAATGCAGCTAGAAGAACAAAGATTACAAGTATTGACAATTATGAGCAAAATACAAGAAATAATTAAAATGCATTTTGATTGTAGTACTACTACTAAATATTTCCAAAAAGATCAATTGGATTTACTCTAGAACAAAGAAAAGGAGAAGCCATATTTTCATACTAAGTTCAAAGCTCTCTGGATTCAGCCATATCAAATTAAAAAGGTTTTTTCTTTCAATTCTTACTTTCTAAAAGATATGAATGGAACAATTCAAACATTGTCCGTGAATGGTAAATACCTCAAGAATTTCTTTTTATAATGTCATATTCTCCCCTTTTATACATAAAACTTTACCTATTTCTTTTTCCTCTCTGCATATAGTTCCTCCATATTATCTTTCCTTTTGTTTCCTTTTTCTTTCTTTCCATTTTTCCTTATTTTTATTTTGACTCCATTGCCCAATGGAAAAGGCTCTTTAGATTCTCAACAACTTGCAGGGGGTTATTATCCCACAATTGGAGTTGAATGTTGATCAACATTCATTGGTAAAAGTTTGAGTCTTTTGGTCATAATTTCTCTTTTATATATCTCACACTTAGTCATTTTTTCCAAAATGTGGGTTGTGGGAAACACCACCCATAGTCATCACGAGTCCAAAGTCTCGCAAAACCACAAGTCCTCATTATCAACACTTAGTCATTTTTTCTACTTTGTATTACTCTTTCTTCACATTTCTTACACTTATCCAATTCTTTGTTTGTGGGATCCCTGTTACAGAAGTAAGAACTCTCCCAAAAGGTTCGCAGACCCGCAACCCGCACTTCCAACCACTCCAAAATGACCCTCAGACTTTTGCATCACACCAAATGTATTATTATAATACTTAGTTTATTTCTTGATTACAGATGCGGGAGTTTCCCCCTCACCTCCCCTTTCATCTCACATCCCACAAATAGCAAACCCACACTATCACCAAAACAACCCTCACATTACTCACTTTGCACTTCCATCTCATTTTTCATTCATCCCGATACATAGTCACACTCCCTAAGAACATTTATGATCCTATCACCATGTCAACTGAAACATGTTTGAATTAATATTGTTATTAAATGATGTGATTTTTGTAAAACCCATACCTTAAATCCAAATCAAATCATGTAATTAAAAATTTCGAACTAAGTGTTATGGCATGTGATATCAAGTCAATATGTGGAGAATTTTATAAGATACTAAATTCTTGTTGTAAAATTTTTACTTCGATAGAACCACCACTTTTTCACTCAAATTGATATTTTCCAAGTATGTCGATTAAGAAAAAAGAACCATTTTTTGGAGATATTGTCAACACAATGGGACAAGAAGACTATGCATTCCAATGGTTTGAAGTATTCAAGTGGTATTTGATGCTTTCACCTCGAGAAAGGATTTCAAACAAGGTTTGGACGTCCGATATTGTTGAACTTATGCTTATACTGAGGGCATGGGTGAATCCATATAAGATACTTTTTACTTTAATTGAGCATTAATCAATCATTCATTATCTTTAAAACAATAAATGCATGTAAACTCAAATCATGGTAAATAGAGTTTAATTTGGAAACCCTTGCGGGAGAAAACCATAAAAAATTATCTTTATAAATATATGTAGGCACCAACCTAATATTACAAATATTGTAAGCACCAACCTAATATTCCAAATATTGTAGGCACCAACCTACTAGAGACACCAATATTCTTAGTTGATCACCAACTCAACAATATATTACGTAGGCACCAACCTAGTGGAGACACCAATCTCCCCAACTGAGCACCAACATACATGAGACACCAATCTTCTCAATTAAGTACCAATTTAGTCAGACATGTAATCTAATATCTTCATACACAGAGTAATTTTGAATTCACCCGCATGCTTCATACTTCATGCAATTCACAACATCATCATACCCTTAAATTTCATGTTCCAATGCCTCTCCTTGCTTTATACCCTAGACATATCTTCAAACCCTAGTCAGATTTAGCCTTCATGCTCTATCTAACCTCATAGCATCATTCCTAGAATATAATTCCAGACCGCGACATCACAACCTCAAAACTACGCACTTTGTAACACCATAGACCTCATTCCTTCATAGTGCACACTCAAAACCCCAAAAACTCCTCTTGTACACCTTTACACCCCAAAAATACTCATCAACTCCTCTTGCGCGCCCCATATCTCTTCTACACACCCCAGACTTGATCTTATTTCTTAGATACACTTCAAATGTGCACATCTATCATGTATTAATAGTGTTTCTATGTTGACTTTTAGGGTTGGCACGTAAATACTGGTTAGGCTAGATTGGAATTTATGGCTGGGTTTTCTAATAGAAAAATTCATATCTCCTCATTCCTAAGGAGTTAAAGGGAATTCCATATAATGTTGGAAAGGTATCAAAATAATATTTTCAACCATATAACCCATGCTCCCACTTGAGCTAGGTATTTAGAGTAAAAATTCCTTAAAATATAGGGTATCCAAACTGACCATCAAAAATCCAAAAGTGATATTTCCAACAATATCCATATTGCAATATTTATCTTGGACATTTGTAGCCTCCCCTCATATTTGAAATCAATAACAACAATGTTTCCAACAATCTCTCCCTTTGTCATTGATGGCAACCCTTATTCAATTTTGATACTCCCATTGTCTTCAATTTTCCTCATGTCTGCAATTCTTCCTCTATCTACAACCTCTCCCCCTTTAAAATCAATGGAAAAAGGTCCCCCCCCAAAGATCGTTCTTCCCTTTACTAACGATATGAAAGGGATATCGCTCCCATACAATGTTTTTCTCCTTTTACCTCATCGAGAACGTATACATTGCTCAGGGTTTTGTTTGCATCTGTCACAAATCTTCTTGAACATGTTTTCCTTATATCACATCCTTTAGAATGAAATGTGAGGTTGTAACCTTGATCACACATTTGATTGAGACTTAGAAGATTGTGTTTTAGCCCTTCAACATACACTACATTCTATGTTTTATGATCCAGGAGGATCTTGAAATGCTCAAAAATCAAAGTTCTCCAATGTTCAAGAAAACTACACCATCACAAAGTGCTCCTCGCAAGATTTCCAGTGGTGTAAACGGATCGAAAATTTGAGTTCGTATGCGAAAGTTATCGTAGTCTGAAGTTTTTTCCAAACAGGGAAAACGTCAACAGTCAAAGGTGAGGTGGAAACTCCTGAAGATGACACGTGGCAGCATAGGCATGATATGTGGCAGTGGCACAAAAAGACACGTGGCAGTGGTGGTACGATCTGACTGTGCAGGTGATGTGGCTCGAGCTAATGAGATGGTGACAAGTGGCCCAATCCAATGATACCACGTGGCATCATAAATTAGTTCAAATAGATCGTAGGTTCATAATTTGTTTCAACTGTCTACCAGAAAAGTCGATACTCAAATGCTCAGTCTTAAGGATCTACACTAACCAAGTGGGCGGGATTGTGACTTGTTAAGCCCATCCCATGATATACCTATTTACCATGTGTATTTGTTATATGGCTCCATGCACCTCCTCGAATGCTAAGTCTTAAGGATCTACACTAACCAAGTGGGTGGGATTGTGACTTGTTAAGCCCATCCCATGATATACCTATTTACCATGCGTATTTGTTATATGGCTCGATGCATTATTATAATGACCCAATGGAAATATATATGACATATGTTTAAAACTTATGTCAATCATATTTCAAAGAGCACGATACATGCCACAAATATATGCCCAAGGGTGGGTCGAAGACCATATCTTATGGTTTTTTTTACAAACCATATTTAAATTCCAAATCCTATACTTTATGCCATATCCCTATTAAAAGGCATCGAATCCCATGAAATTCAAGGAAATATTAAACCATATTTTGGGTTGTTATGATATGGTTTTAATAAACTATATATCAATGTATTTTATGCCATTTAAAATGGGTCAAATCTCACTAAAGTGGAATTGGGATTATTTAAGGATATTTTGGGATATAGTTCGGATATTACTCACTTAAAGTGGATTTTATCTCATAAAAGTGGACCTTGTTCCAAATTCAGTCCCAAATTCTATCCCATAAAAGTGGATTTAGTCCCAATTTAGTTATTTAGTTATGACCTTTTTTTTTATTTAAGCAAGGAGATTTTTCCATTGAAAGGAGGTGGAGTTTTTTTTAAGGGTTATTGAGTCTATTTGAGAGTAGAACAAATTTGTTTATGGAGATCATGTATGTAACAAATTAGAGAGCTTTTGCAGCAGATTGCAAGCTTCTTATTGATGTAATGAAAATTTGGAGAGAGCAATAAAGAGGTCACCACTGGAAGCGGGACCTGGAGACGTAGCCATCATTGGGTGAACTCCGTTAACAATCGTGTATATTTCTCTCTTGTTTATTTATGTTGCTATTCTCCTTATTATGCAATTTATATTCTTCTTTAAATTCTGCACTTCATAATTGTTATTCCGCAACAACTTGTAAAGTTTATGTGTTTCACATTCTTATCGTTCCGGTGCATAAAGTACATAAACTTAACTCACAAAGTTTGTCAGTAAAACCTCTCATTTTCATATCATTTTAGTCTTTCCATTATCAATACTAACGTTACCTTTTCCAACTATCCTTGCAGAAGTATTATCCTTAAAGGTAATGTTGCCTCCTTTTTCTTCCTTTAGAATGAGAAATTTTTTCTAATCCCCTGTCATGTGTTTTGAACATCCACTATCACTTTACCATTGACTTCCTTTGTCTTGAGCATACATTGCAATTCGACATTCTTCCTTCTTTGATTCTTTTTGCCTCATTTTCCACACCCTTGTGTATTCTTCTCTATTCTTGGTAAGAACATCTTCTTCCATGTTTTCTTTAGGAGACTTTATTATGTTTCTTCTACAGTCATGTTCTATGTGTCAATAGTTATTGCAATTATAACATTCAGTATGATAATCAAGTAGAGGAGCAAATGAATTGTAATTTTTGTTAGCAAACCCATGATAAATTATCTCTTTTTTGCTCACATAATCATCCTTTGAGGTCTTGTAAGGAACTCTATTTCTATTTCTCACATGGTCACTTCATGTATAATCTCTACAATCTATTGCTTTATGACCAAAATTATTGCAAGAAAAACAATAGCCAAGGAAGATATTTTGATATCAGGTTGTGAGAGGCCTTCTTGGTGGAACAAATCTTTTGAACTCATTCTTGTTGTTCTTGTGAAAATAATCAGGTTTCTACTCATCATCATTTCCTTTGTCGGTGTTTCTTTCATTGTTGATGGATCATTTGAGAATGTTAGCATAGCTATTAGGATTTTCTTCATTTTCTTGATTTTCATTTTATGATGTCTTTGTGACCTTAGTGCTTGCATCTCCCTCGGGGGTATTTTGTTTTTTGTTGTAGCCACTACCTGTCTTGATGGATGGTGACCTTTGGAAACTGAGAATATTGTCTAAGATTTTAGTACTCTTTCCAAACTTCAAGCTTCTATTCAACTAATCATTTGTTTTCTCTAGTTCCTTTCTTAAGGAAACTTTTTCAGCTTCTAGATTCTCGTAATTTTCTTCCTTTTATTTCAGTTGGCTTCTCACCACTTCTTCTATCATTTTTGTTGCTTCTAGTTGAGTCTTCAAGATGGTAACTGTTTTTTCCGTTTCATCAAGACCATGATCATTCTTTTCATATTTATGCAATTTCTTTTTCTTCTTTTTGTTCTTTCCCCCGAGTTTGTCTATTCCTTCTAAGGCACTAACGAGTCATGCTTCAAGATTCACTTCCCCATCAATGTCTTCTTCTTTTGAATATTATTTTTCTTTCTAATTGTCTTCATTTTATTTATCAATAGACTTTGTATCAATGGATATGAAGATGGATTCTTCTTTGTCAATATCAGAAACATATCCATCACTTTCTTCAGATGAGCTACTGTCCTCTCTAGAGTAAAAACCACTCTTGTTAGTATATTTTCATCTTTTGTGTCTATAAGGCTTTATTTTATTGTTATGTTCTTATTTATCATTATTTTCCTCATCATCATTGTCTTCCCTTTTTCCATATGGAAATTTAGAAAAAAAAATTCCTACTATACCATAATTAAAAAATTTAAAGGGTAGCTTACCTTTGTATTTGCTATGTTCTCTTTTTATCTTTCTCACAAATTGTGCTTCTTATCTGATTCATGGCTGGAAAAATCACAAAAAATTGTGTCATTTTGTCTTATTTGATGTTGTGAAAGTTGTTTCTTTCAGTGTTGTCTTTTCTTTTTTCGTCCTCATCTCATATGTAGTGAGAATCCCATGCAACTCATCCATCATCAATCTCTCTAGATCCTTCATTTCTTCAATGGAAGATACCTTTTCATCAAATATTAAGGGGAGAGACCTTAACACCTTTTTCAAAATCACTGGTTCTTCGTTATTCAACCTTCTCACCAAGTCCTTTGATGGTGTTGACAATTTTATCCTCTCGAAGAAAATAGGCTACAACATTTTCTTCGTCTTTCATTTTCAAACTCTCGAACTATCTTCTATGAGTTTGGAGCTTTTGCTTCTTCACCTAATCATTGCCTTCATAGATGTTTTGAAGTTTGTCCCAAATATGTTTTGTCAATTCACAATGCATCACCTTGACAAATTATGATTTTGATAGACCACACAATATAAAATTCATGGCTTTTGCATTATGTTCACTATCATTCTTCCTGACGTTATCTGTTGGTGAATTTTATGGGGATGTATACCCAGTCACAACTGATCGAAAAATATAAAAACCAAGATCCATTAGATAAGTTTGCATATGTATACTCCAAAATTCATAATTTTCTCCATCAAATAATGGAGCCCTATTTGTGGAGAAACCTTCTTGACTAGCCATGTGTGATCCCGATATCTACCTTCCAGTGGTTAGAATGTTTTTGAAGGAACTTGCTTTGATACCAATTATTTAACTTATGCTTATACTGAGAGGGGGGTGAATCATTATAAGATGATTTTTAATTTCATTGAGAATTCATAAATAATTCATTAACTTCAAAACAGTAAATGCATGCAAACTCAAATCATGGTACACAAAGTTTTACTTGGAAACCCTTGCAGGAGAAAACCACAAAAAATTATCTTTATAAATTTTTGTAGGCACCAACCTACTGTTACAAATATTGCAGGAACCAACCTACTAGAGACACAAATATACTTAGTTTATCACCAAATCAACAATATATTATGTAGACACCAACCTATCGGAAACAACAATCTCCTCATTTGAGCACCAACTCAACAAAAAATTGTGTAGGCACCAATCTACTTGAGACACCAATTTTCTCGGCTAAGCACCAAATAAGTAAGACTTATATAGGCACCAATATAAGATATTCATACATAGAGTAATTATGAATTCACCTGCATGCTTCATACTTCACTCATTTCACGACATAATCATACCCTTAACTTTCAAGTTCCAACGCCTATCCTTGCTTCATACCCTAGACATAGCTTCAAACCCCAATCAAATTTAACATTCATGCCCTAGAAAACCTCATAGCATCATTCCTAGACTACAATTCTAGACCGCAACATCACAACCTCAAAACAATGAACTTTGTAGCATGATAGACCTTAGTCCTTCATAGTGTACCTTTAAAACTCCAAAAAATCATCTTGCGCACCTTTAGACCCCCAAAAGACTCTCCATCTCTTTTTTTCACCTCATATATCTTCCGCACACCTAATAATTGATCTTCTTGCTTAGATACACTTGAAATTTGCAAATATATCATGTATTTATAGTGTTTTGGTTCTCACTTTTGGGTTCGGCTTGTAACAACTAGTTGGATTGACCTGAAATTTCTGGTTGGGTTGTCTGACAGAAAAATACATATCTCCTCATTCCTAAGGAGTTAGAGGGAATGCCATATATCGTTGGAAAGGTATTGGAATAATATTTCCAACAATATAACTTATGCTCCCATTTGATCTAGTTATTTAGAGTAAAAATCCTTTCAAAGACAGGGCATCCAAACTAAACATAAAAAATCCAAAAACAATATTTTCAACACTCTTCATTTTGTAGTATTTATCTTGGACATTTGTAGCCTCCCCCTGTATTTGACATCAATGAAAAAAATATTTCCAATAGGGATTGCATTGGTTGGGTGTATGCCAAAATTTTATGACTTTAAAGGATTGGTTCTCTAGTGTACGAACAAGTTTAACGTCAAGAAAAGAATAATCCAGCTGTAGGGAAGGACACCAGTCTCATTGGAACCTATAGTTTTTAGGAGGATGCTTAGAATTATGGAACCCACCATGAAATTTAAAATCTATGAAGTTGATGCTTTCTTGAAGGCCAACAATGCAGGAACAAATCTCTTGGAAAATTTTCTCATAAATCCATTAGATTATTTTGGA
>ML808949.1:0-15290 GCA_009831015.1 Picea engelmannii | reverse complement strand
CTCTATCTCGTGTAAAGTTTGAACACTTTCGAGATAAGCTTGGTATTGTCTGAAAGGACCTTCCCTGAAAGGGGGAGTATATGTATTCCTTGCTTCTGACCTCGCTGTTAGACGTAAAGCAAGATGAGTCATGCTTCTGACCTTGTTGTTAGACGTAAAGCATGACGTCGTGTGAAACTTGCTTCTGAACTCGTTGTTATACGTAAAGCAAGATGAGTTATGCTTCTGACCTAGTTGTTAGACGTAAAGCATAACGTCGTTGATTCCTTGCTTATGACCTAGTTGTTAGACGTAAAGCAAGATGAGTCATGCTTATGACCTCGTTGTTAGACGTAAAGCATGGCGTCGTGTGATCCTTGCTTCCGACCTCGTTGTTAGACGTAAAGCAAGATGAGTTATGCTTCTGAACTAGTTGTTAGACGTAAAGCATAACACTGATGATTCCTCGCTTCTGACCTTGTTGTTAGACGTAAAGCGAGATTTTGATGTGTTCCTTGCTTCTGACCTAGTTGTTAGACGTAAAGCAAGATGAGTCATGCTTCTGACCTAGTTTTTAGACATAAAGCATGACGTTGTGATTCCTCACTTCTGACCTAGTTGTTAGACGTAAAGCGAGATGATGATATTACTTGCTTCTGACCTTGTTGTTAGACGTAAAGCAAGATGTGACTGATACTGAGCTACCAACTTAACCGCTGTGACATTGAGCTAGTATAGTACTGTGATGTACCAACCTAGTGTTGTGATGAGGTATCATTTTTACTGATACATATTTGATGCAGATGATGATAGCATTCTTTTGAGAATGATGATGTTGTTGATGAAGAAAAATTCTGATGACTCGTAAATGTGCTAGACAATTGTTCAAGATGATATTGACGATACTGTCCTCCAGATGCCACTGATGATGCAGACCTCTCTCACCTGATGCTGATGAAGAATACCCTTCTTGTTAAGGAGGAGTGTTGAAATAATGTAACTGCGAAAATCATTCTTATTATTATTTTGTTATTGGATTAAATCCCCATTGTGGATTAATCATGTCATTATTATTATTGGATTAAATCCCCATTGTGGATTAATCATGTCATTATTATTATTATTGTTATTGGATTAATCCCCATTGAGGATTAATCATGTCATTATTATTATTATTGTTATTGGATTAATCCCCATTGAGGATTAATCATGTCGGTAATTGTATAAGGACCAAATCCCCTTTTGCGGATTGGTCATCGGACAATTACAAAGTGCAAAATAAGAAGTCGGCCCCAGCAATTATAATGGAAGGCCCGGAATTAATTAAAGGTGGGTTTACCCACCCAGAGTGAGAGGTCGGCCCTGCCAGATGATGACTCTTCACACGTGCTAGATTAATATAAATAAGAGGCTAGCGCATCACTTCTTAGACACACTTCACTTGCTCATTATCTTATGAGGCAAGCTGCAATTGGAAGTTGGAGAGAGGAGAAGAAAGGTGGCGCATCTCTTGGGGAGGACTTTCTGTATTGGTTTGAGTTATCTCTTGAACATTGTATAAGCCATTTATGATAAGGAAGTTTTTGCTGGGTTTTCTTCCCCTAGAGGGTTTCACAGGATAAATGTTGTGTCTCTTGTGGATGTGTATTTCTCAGTGATCTTGTTCTTATTATGCTCTTACCTAATGAAATGAAAAGAACTATAATAATGGCATAAACATTAACACAAAGTTTCTAGAATGAGACTTTCTTTGTTATTGACTATTTCCATGAGTTTTGTTCTTTGTTCGAGAACTTTTCTGGGAGAAATTGGGTGAGCCCAGGTTAGGGTTACCACTTGTTGTGGCTTTCCCTTTTTGTTTACAATCGCCATTTGTATTGACCAAAGTATCAATATCATCATGGGTTTTTTTAGGAGTGGCTTCTCGAGGGTTTTGGTTATCCCCTCCTCTTTCTTCAATTGAGGAGACTTGATGAACGATGAACCATAACCAACTGTAGACATGTGTGCCATGAATAAATAATTAGGATCAAATCCTTGAATTTCATGAATTTCCCTCAATTTAAAATTATCAAAATGAATAACAAATTCATCCAAATGAGAGATATTCTTAATAGTGATTTGTCCAATTTTCCAAGGTATTGGAATTAATTACTTCTTCCACTTTTCATTAAATAAATGTGCCCAAAATTTCTATTGTCTACAAACTTTGACTGTGAATAATTTATTAGAGACATAAAAATGTAGTACATAAGGTTTTCCTTTAAAAATTTGAAGTTTGACATAACTGAAGTTATCTAGAGTCTCAATAAATCATTTCCATACTTGAAAGGTTGTAGCTTCCATTGACAACCTTGACGTGGTAGAACTGTGAATTAAATTCTTGAAGGTGGATAAAAATGCATTATGTACCTCATAAAAAATGTACGAAGCTTTATGCTTCCAAAATGTCGGATACCATAATTGTATTAGATCCTTACTAAAATCTGCATTTCTTCCTCATGGAAAGTTTTCAAATATGTTACAGTAGGCTATTGCATAAACTAAATAATAAATCGTAAAGAACTTCTTTGTCTTCATAAGGTTTCCTAGCTAGAAAGAAACTTTGCCCAAAATAATGTGAGCCCAGTCGAACAAGACATCTTCATGAACGTAGTGGTGAAGAAAATGAAAAACATATACTGGGACAATAGACATCGATTCTTGTTCAATGATTATGGAAAAAAAAACCATGAAAACTCCTTATATGGGTATTTGAGTGAACATACCTCTATTTGGGAAGAGTGTCCAAAATAATCTAATGGATTTATGAGAAAATTTTCCAAGAGATTTGTTCCTGCATTGTTGGCCTTCAAGAAAGCATCAACTTCATAGATTTTAAATTTCATGGTGGGTTCCATAATTCTAAGCATCCTCCTAAAAACTATAGGTTCCAATGAGACTGGTGTCCTTCCCTACAGCTGGATTATTCTTTTCTTGACGTTAAACTTGTTCGTACACTAGAGAACCAATCCTTTAAAGTCATAAAATTTTGGCATACACCCAACCAATGCAATCCCTATTGGAAATATTTTTTTCATTGATGTCAAATACAGGGGGAGGCTACAAATGTCCAAGATAAATACTACAAAATGAAGAGTGTTGAAAATATTGTTTTTGGATTTTTTATGTTTAGTTTGGATGCCCTGTCTTTGAAAGGATTTTTACTCTAAATAACTAGATCAAATGGGAGCATAAGTTATATTGTTGGAAATATTATTCCAATACCTTTCCAACGATATATGGCATTCCCTCTAACTCCTTAGGAATGAGGAGATATGTATTTTTCTGTCAGACAACCCAACCAGAAATTTCAGGTCAATCCAACTAGTTGTTACAAGCCGAACCCAAAAGTGAGAACCAAAACACTATAAATACATGATATATTTGCAAATTTCAAGTGTATCTAAGCAAGAAGATCAATTATTAGGTGTGCGGAAGATATATGAGGTGAAAAAAAGAGATGGAGAGTCTTTTGGGGGTCTAAAGGTGCGCAAGATGATTTTTTGGAGTTTTAAAGGTACACTATGAAGGACTAAGGTCTATCATGCTACAAAGTTCATTGTTTTGAGGTTGTGATGTTGCGGTCTAGAATTGTAGTCTAGGAATGATGCTATGAGGTTTTCTAGGGCATGAATGTTAAATTTGATTGGGGTTTGAAGCTATGTCTAGGGTATGAAGCAAGGATAGGCGTTGGAACTTGAAAGTTAAGGGTATGATTATGTCGTGAAATGAGTGAAGTATGAAGCATGCAGGTGAATTCATAATTACTCTATGTATGAATATCTTATATTGGTGCCTATATAAGTCTTACTTATTTGGTGCTTAGCCGAGAAAATTGGTGTCTCAAGTAGATTGGTGCCTACACAATTTTTTGTTGAGTTGGTGCTCAAATGAGGAGATTGTTGTTTCCGATAGGTTGGTGTCTACATAATATATTGTTGATTTGGTGATAAACTAAGTATATTTGTGTCTCTAGTAGGTTGGTTCCTGCAATATTTGTAACAGTAGGTTGGTGCCTACAAAAATTTATAAAGATAATTTTTTGTGGTTTTCTCCTGCAAGGGTTTCCAAGTAAAACTTTGTGTACCATGATTTGAGTTTGCATGCATTTACTGTTTTGAAGTTAATGAATTATTTATGAATTCTCAATGAAATTAAAAATCATCTTATAATGATTCACCCCCCTCTCAGTATAAGCATAAGTTAAATAATTGGTATCAAAGCAAGTTCCTTCAAAAACATTCTAACCACTGGAAGGTAGATATCGGGATCACACATGGCTAGTCAAGAAGGTTTCTCCACAAATAGGGCTCCATTATTTGATGGAGAAAATTATGAATTTTGGAGTATACATATGCAAACTTATCTAATGGATCTTGGTTTTTATATTTTTCGATCAGTTGTGACTGGGTATACATCCCCATAAAATTCACCAACAGATAACGTCAGGAAGAATGATAGTGAACATAATGCAAAAGCCATGAATTTTATATTGTGTGGTCTATCAAAATCATAATTTGTCAAGGTGATGCATTGTGAATTGACAAAACATATTTGGGACAAACTTCAAAACATCTATGAAGGCAATGATTAGGTGAAGAAGCAAAAGCTCCAAACTCATAGAAGATAGTTCGAGAGTTTGAAAATGAAAGACGAAGAAAATGTTGTAGCCTATTTTCTTCGAGAGGATAAAATTGTCAACACCATCAAAGGACTTGGTGAGAAGGTTGAATAACGAAGAACCAGTGATTTTGAAAAAGGTGTTAAGGTCTCTCCCCTTAATATTTGATGAAAAGGTATCTTCCATTGAAGAAATGAAGGATCTAGAGAGATTGATGATGGATGAGTTGCATGGGATTCTCACTACATATGAGATGAGGACGAAAAAAGAAAAGACAACACTGAAAGAAACAACTTTCACAACATCAAATAAGACAAAATGACACAATTTTTTGTGATTTTTCCAGCCATGAATCAGATAAGAAGCACAATTTGTGAGAAAGATAAAAAGAGAACATAGCAAATACAAAGGTAAGCTACCCTTTAAATTTTTTAATTATGGTATAGTAGGAATTTTTTTTTCTAAATTTCCATATGGAAAAAGGGAAGACAATGATGATGAGGAAAATAATGATAAATAAGAACATAACAATAAAATAAAGCCTTATAGACACAAAAGATGAAAATATACTAACAAGAGTGGTTTTTACTCTAGAGAGGACAGTAGCTCATCTGAAGAAAGTGATGGATATGTTTCTGATATTGACAAAGAAGAATCCATCTTCATATCCATTGATACAAAGTCTATTGATAAATAAAATGAAGACAATTAGAAAGAAAAATAATATTCAAAAGAAGAAGACATTGATGGGGAAGTGAATCTTGAAGCATGACTCGTTAGTGCCTTAGAAGGAATAGACAAACTCGGGGGAAAGAACAAAAAGAAGAAAAAGAAATTGCATAAATATGAAAAGAATGATCATGGTCTTGATGAAACGGAAAAAACAGTTACCATCTTGAAGACTCAACTAGAAGCAACAAAAATGATAGAAGAAGTGGTGAGAAGCCAACTGAAATAAAAGGAAGAAAATTACGAGAATCTAGAAGCTGAAAAAGTTTCCTTAAGAAAGGAACTAGAGAAAACAAATGATTAGTTGAATAGAAGCTTGAAGTTTGGAAAGAGTACTAAAATCTTAGACAATATTCTCAGTTTCCAAAGGTCACCATCCATCAAGACAGGTAGTGGCTACAACAAAAAACAAAATACCCCCGAGGGAGATGCAAGCACTAAGGTCACAAAGACATCATAAAATGAAAATCAAGAAAATGAAGAAAATCCTAATAGCTATGCTAACATTCTCAAATGATCCATCAACAATGAAAGAAACACCGACAAAGGAAATGATGATGAGTAGAAACCTGATTATTTTCACAAGAACAACAAGAATGAGTTCAAAAGATTTGTTCCACCAAGAAGGCCTCTCACAACCTGATATCAAAATATCTTCCTTGGCTATTGTTTTTCTTGCAATAATTTTGGTCATAAAGCAATAGATTGTAGAGATTATACATGAAGTGACCATGTGAGAAATAGAAATAGAGTTCCTTACAAGACCTCAAAGGATGATTATGTGAGCAAAAAAGAGATAATTTATCATGGGTTTGCTAACAAAAATTACAATTCATTTGCTCCTCTACTTGATTATCATACTGAATGTTATAATTGCAATAACTATTGACACATAGAACATGACTGTAGAAGAAACATAATAAAGTCTCCTAAAGAAAACATGGAAGAAGATGTTCTTACCAAGAATAGAGAAGAATACACAAGGGTGTGGAAAATGAGGCAAAAAGAATCAAAGAAGGAAGAATGTCGAATTGCAATGTATGCTCAAGACAAAGGAAGTCAATGGTAAAGTGATAGTGGATGTTCAAAACACATGACAGGGGATTAGAAAAAATTTCTCATTCTAAAGGAAGAAAAAGGAGGCAACATTACCTTTAAGGATAATACTTCTGCAAGGATAGTTGGAAAAGGTAACGTTAGTATTGATAATGGAAAGACTAAAATGATATGAAAATGAGAGGTTTTACTGACAAACTTTGTGAGTTAAGTTTATGTACTTTATGCACCGGAACGATAAGAATGTGAAACACATAAACTTTACAAGTTGTTGCGGAATAACAATTATGAAGTGCAGAATTTAAAGAAGAATATAAATTGCATAATAAGGAGAATAGCAACATAAATAAACAAGAGAGAAATATACACGATTGTTAACGGAGTTCACCCAATGATGGCTACGTCTCCAGGTCCCGCTTCCAGTGGTGACCTCTTTATTGCTCTCTCCAAATTTTCATTACATCAATAAGAAGCTTGCAATCTGCTGCAAAAGCTCTCTAATTTGTTACATACATGATCTCCATAAACAAATTTGTTCTACTCTCAAATAGACTCAATAACCCTTAAAAAAAACTCCACCTCCTTTCAATGGAAAAATCTCCTTGCTTAAATAAAAAAAAAGGTCATAACTAAATAACTAAATTGGGACTAAATCCACTTTTATGGGATAGAATTTGGGACTGAATTTGGAACAAGGTCCACTTTTATGAGATAAAATCCACTTTAAGTGAGTAATATCCGAACTATATCCCAAAATATCCTTAAATAATCCCAATTCCACTTTAGTGAGATTTGACCCATTTTAAATGGCATAAAATACATTGATATATAGTTTATTAAAACCATATCATAACAACCCAAAATATGGTTTAATATTTCCTTGAATTTCATGGGATTCGATGCCTTTTAATAGGGATATGGCATAAAGTATAGGATTTGGAATTTAAATATGGTTTGTAAAAAAAACCATAAGATATGGTCTTCGACCCACCCTTGGGCATATATTTGTGGCATGTATCGTGCTCTTTGAAATATGATTGACATAAGTTTTAAACATATGTCATATATATTTCCATTGGGTCATTATAATAATGCATCGAGCCATATAACAAATACGCATGGTAAATAGGTATATCATGGGATGGGCTTAACAAGTCACAATCCCACCCACTTGGTTAGTGTAGATCCTTAAGACTTAGCATTCGAGGAGGTGCATGGAGCCATATAACAAATACACATGGTAAATAGGTATATCATGGGATGGGCTTAACAAGTCACAATCCCGCCCACTTGGTTAGTGTAGATCCTTAAGACTGAGCATTTGAGTATCGACTTTTCTGGTAGACAGTTGAAACAAATTATGAACCTACGATCTATTTGAACTAATTTATGATGCCACGTGGTATCATTGGATTGGGCCACTTGTCACCATCTCATTAGCTCGAGCCACATCACCTGCACAGTCAGATCGTACCACCACTGCCACGTGTCTTTTTGTGCCACTGCCACATATCATGCCTATGCTGCCACGTGTCATCTTCAGGAGTTTCCACCTCACCTTTGACTGTTGACGTTTTCCCTGTTTGGAAAAAACTTCAGACTACGATAACTTTCGCATACGAACTCAAATTTTCGATCCGTTTACACCACTGGAAATCTTGCGAGGAGCACTTTGTGATGGTGTAGTTTTCTTGAACATTGGAGAACTTTGATTTTTGAGCATTTCAAGATCCTCCTGGATCATAAAACATAGAATGTAGTGTATGTTGAAGGGCTAAAACACAATCTTCTAAGTCTCAATCAAATGTGTGATCAAGGTTACAACCTCACATTTCATTCTAAAGGATGTGATATAAGGAAAACATGTTCAAGAAGATTTGTGACAGATGCAAACAAAACCCTGAGCAATGTATACGTTCTCGATGAGGTAAAAGGAGAAAAACATTGTATGGGAGCGATATCCCTTTCATATCGTTAGTAAAGGGAAGAACGATCTTTGGGGGGGGACCTTTTTCCATTGATTTTAAAGGGGGAGAGGTTGTAGATAGAGGAAGAATTGCAGACATGAGGAAAATTGAAGACAATGGGAGTATCAAAATTGAATAAGGGTTGCCATCAATGACAAAGGGAGAGATTGTTGGAAACATTGTTGTTATTGATTTCAAATATGAGGGGAGGCTACAAATGTCCAAGATAAATATTGCAATATGGATATTGTTGGAAATATCACTTTTGGATTTTTGATGGTCAGTTTGGATACCCTATATTTTAAGGAATTTTTACTCTAAATACCTAGCTCAAGTGGGAGCATGGGTTATATGGTTGAAAATATTATTTTGATACCTTTCCAACATTATATGGAATTCCCTTTAACTCCTTAGGAATGAGGAGATATGAATTTTTCTATTAGAAAACCCAGCCATAAATTCCAATCTAGCCTAACCAGTATTTACGTGCCAACCCTAAAAGTCAACATAGAAACACTATTAATACATGATAGATGTGCACATTTGAAGTGTATCTAAGAAATAAGATCAAGTCTGGGGTGTGTAGAAGAGATATGGGGCGCGCAAGAGGAGTTGATGAGTATTTTTGGGGTGTAAAGGTGTACAAGAGGAGTTTTTGGGGTTTTGAGTGTGCACTATGAAGGAATGAGGTCTATGGTGTTACAAAGTGCGTAGTTTTGAGGTTGTGATGTCGCGGTCTGGAATTATATTCTAGGAATGATGCTATGAGGTTAGATAGAGCATGAAGGCTAAATCTGACTAGGGTTTGAAGATATGTCTAGGGTATAAAGCAAGGAGAGGCATTGGAACATGAAATTTAAGGGTATGATGATGTTGTGAATTGCATGAAGTATGAAGCATGCGGGTGAATTCAAAATTACTCTGTGTATGAAGATATTAGATTACATGTCTGACTAAATTGGTACTTAATTGAGAAGATTGGTGTCTCATGTATGTTGGTGCTCAGTTGGGGAGATTGGTGTCTCCACTAGGTTGGTGCCTACGTAATATATTGTTGAGTTGGTGATCAACTAAGAATATTGGTGTCTCTAGTAGGTTGGTGCCTACAATATTTGGAATATTAGGTTGGTGCTTACAATATTTGTAATATTAGGTTGGTGCCTACATATATTTATAAAGATAATTTTTTATGGTTTTCTCCCGCAAGGGTTTCCAAATTAAACTCTATTTACCATGATTTGAGTTTACATGCATTTATTGTTTTAAAGATAATGAATGATTGATTAATGCTCAATTAAAGTAAAAAGTATCTTATATGGATTCACCCATGCCCTCAGTATAAGCATAAGTTCAACAATATCGGACGTCCAAACCTTGTTTGAAATCCTTTCTCGAGGTGAAAGCATCAAATACCACTTGAATACTTCAAACCATTGGAATGCATAGTCTTCTTGTCCCATTGTGTTGACAATATCTCCAAAAAATGGTTCTTTTTTCTTAATCGACATACTTGGAAAATATCAATTTGAGTGAAAAAGTGGTGGTTCTATCGAAGTAAAAATTTTACAACAAGAATTTAGTATCTTATAAAATTCTCCACATATTGACTTGATATCACATGCCATAACACTTAGTTCGAAATTTTTAATTACATGATTTGATTTGGATTTAAGGTATGGGTTTTACAAAAATCACATCATTTAATAACAATATTAATTCAAACATGTTTCAGTTGACATGGTGATAGGATCATAAATGTTCTTAGGGAGTGTGACTATGTATCGGGATGAATGAAAAATGAGATGGAAGTGCAAAGTGAGTAATGTGAGGGTTGTTTTGGTGATAGTGTGGGTTTGCTATTTGTGGGATGTGAGATGAAAGGGGAGGTGAGGGGGAAACTCCCGCATCTGTAATCAAGAAATAAACTAAGTATTATAATAATACATTTGGTGTGATGCAAAAGTCTGAGGGTCATTTTGGAGTGGTTGGAAGTGCGGGTTGCGGGTCTGCGAACCTTTTGGGAGAGTTCTTACTTCTGTAACAGGGATCCCACAAACAAAGAATTGGATAAGTGTAAGAAATGTGAAGAAAGAGTAATACAAAGTAGAAAAAATGACTAAGTGTTGATAATGAGGACTTGTGGTTTTGCGAGACTTTGGACTCGTGATGACTATGGGTGGTGTTTCCCACAACCCACATTTTGGAAAAAATGACTAAGTGTGAGATATATAAAAGAGAAATTATGACCAAAAGACTCAAACTTTTACCAATGAATGTTGATCAACATTCAACTCCAATTGTGGGATAATAACCCCCTGCAAGTTGTTGAGAATCTAAAGAGCCTTTTCCATTGGGCAATGGAGTCAAAATAAAAATAAGGAAAAATGGAAAGAAAGAAAAAGGAAACAAAAGGAAAGATAATATGGAGGAACTATATGCAGAGAGGAAAAAGAAATAGGTAAAGTTTTATGTATAAAAGGGGAGAATATGACATTATAAAAAGAAATTCTTGAGGTATTTACCATTCACGGACAATGTTTGAATTGTTCCATTCATATCTTTTAGAAAGTAAGAATTGAAAGAAAAAACCTTTTTAATTTGATATGGCTGAATCCAGAGAGCTTTGAACTTAGTATGAAAATATGGCTTCTCCTTTTCTTTGTTCTAGAGTAAATCCAATTGATCTTTTTGGAAATATTTAGTAGTAGTACTACAATCAAAATGCATTTTAATTATTTCTTGTATTTTGCTCATAATTGTCAATACTTGTAATCTTTGTTCTTCTAGCTGCATTAATTGATTATATCACATTTGAAGAGGGGAGTCTTCTTCCATGTATCTAGTTTTTGTAACAATGGGTAGTGCATTTGGTTCCAAATGTATAGGCATTCTCACTTCCTTTTCATATACCAAATTATAAGGTGATTGTCTGGTGCTTCCTTTTGGAGTAAGTTGACTTTCCCAAAGAGAATTTACAAGCATTTTATGCCAATTTATTGTATTTGCTATAGTTATCTTTTGGGGGACTTGTAATAGTGTCGTATTAGTTGATTTAGCCAAGCCATTTCCTTGAGGATAATAATTGGATGATTGTCCCATTAGAATACCATATTCTCCACAGAATTTTGTGAATTTAGACTTGATGAAAATTGAGCCATTGTCTATTATGAACTTCTCAAGAACACCAAATCTAGAAAGAAAATTATCATTCAAGAATATGAAAAGTTGCTCTAAATAAACAATATTCAAATCTACAACATCTTGCCACTTTGTAAAATAATCAGTGGCAGTGAGAATGTATGAATTCCCTTTACTAGATTTTGGATTGATTGGACCAATAATATTCAGAACCCACTGTGTGAATGGTTCTTCTATTGATATGAACTTCATACTACTCTTTTCATTTTTCCATAATTGTTTTTGGCATGGAAGACATGTTTTTATCATTAAATAGTTCTCCTTGAACATAGTTGGCCAATAATAACCAACTCTGATAATTTTATGTGTAGTCACCACAGGTGCAATGTGTTATTCACAATCTCCCTCATGGAATTCTTGTAATGTTTGTTGGGATTTTGAATGGTACATACATATTAGTAGAATTCCATCAAGATTTCTTCGAAACAAAATTTCATAAACTAGCACATATTGATTGGTCTTCATTTTTAGAGCTCTCCTTTATTTAGAGGACATTCCGACAAGAAACTATTCAAATTTTAGGTAAAGGATAATATCCTTATACCATTCAGACCTTGGTATGGACACAACTTGCATGGTAGTATCATCTATATGAGGAGAATTTATATTGACAACTTCAATACCAATCATCTTCTTGCATAACCCTTGTTCTTTGATGACTTTGAGAGGTTTAATTTCCATATCATATTCTTGAAGTTTAGCCATATTGTTTTCCCATATCTCTTCTCTGAATTGTTGATTTAGAAACATTTTGATAGGAGAATGTGATACATAAGAAATAATATGAGTTGATAAAATATAGGTTCTAAAATGAGCAATTTCTTTGACCAAAGAAAATTATTGTTTTTATTTGGTGGAGTATTTCATTTCATAATCATGCAAGGTTTTACTCATGAAGGAAATTGGAAGCTCTTCATCCTTTGAATTATTTTGAGAAAGTATAGAAGCAATAGTCTCTTCTGAGGCGAATGAATACAATATGAAGTCCTCATCAAAATCATGACTAACAAGAATAAGAGCAATGGTAATTGCATATGTGATATTTGTAAAGTAATTTTGAGTCTCTTTAGTCCATTCAATTTTTTTATCTTTCCTTAATAGCTTGTTGATTGGTTTTACAATTGTGGCATAGTTGGGAACAAATCTTCGCAAAATAATTATCTTTCCAAAGAAATATTGTATCCCTTTTCAAGATGTAGGAGGATTTAAATCATTTATTGCTTTAATTATTTATCAATATAAATGCTTTTTTTACTTACAATATGGCCAAGAAACTTCCCTTTTGATACTGCAAATAAACATTTCTTTGGATTGAGAGATATGTCATACTTCATGCATCTTTGAAAAACATGCATGAGGTGTTTCATGTGTCATTCTATCAACTTTGAATGAGGATTTAGGTCATCATAATAGTCTGCCATGAATTTTCCAATCAAATCATTAAAGGCATGGTACATAGCTCTCTAAAATGTAGCTCCAACATTTTTCAATCCAAAAGGCATGTAGACATATGCATAGGTTTCCCATGGTGTGACAAAGGCAGTTTTTGGTCTATCTTCTTCAACAACAAGTACTTGATTGTATCCATAAAACCAATCTAACACAGACATTAATGCAAAACCAGTAACGTGTTGCAACAACATCTCCATGTTTTAAAGGGGGTAATAGCACTTGCTCAATTTAGATCTCAAAAATATACACAAATCCATATTTCACCATTAATTTGTTTTACAACCATAAGATTTGAAATCCAATTTCAGTGTTTGATTGAGAAAATCATGCCATCCTTTTTCAACTTTTCAAGTTATAATTTTACCAAAGGCTTCAAATTTGGATTGATTATTCTTAATTTTTTCCTAAAAGGCCTTGTTCCTTCCTTGACTAGTATACAATGCAACAAAATACATTTAATTTGATGTATTATATACCTAGTGTTTATGCCTAGAGGTAGGTCTTGGGATTAAAAAAAAAAGGATGCCATTGTATTTTGTGCATGTTAGTGGGAACCCTTGTTACATAATGGAGAGATAAATCTAACTCTAGTACCATGTCTAAAATATAATAATTTTTTCTTGGTTACCAAAAACTTGCAAGGTTCATCTTATTACTAAGACTCATGATAAAATATAGAGCACAAGAAAGACAAGAGACAAAAGGTTTAGTGGAAAAGGCCTCAAGCCATAATCTCTCACTTTGTATTCATTTCAATAATACAAATATATAATAAAAGAATGAAACCACCTTAATATCTCTCACATTGATACTTCATCAGAAGATAAGGTAGGAAGAGACAAAGTAGGAGTCTAGAAACACACTCAGAATAAAAACTATATCCTTAAATGTGAAATAAATAGATGGTATATTAGGACTTCATGATTGTATAAGAGTCAGAGGATATCATCCCCCCCTCAATAATAATTCCAAACAATAATACCACCAAAGAAACATAAATTGGTATCATCTCCAGCTCTTCATGTTGAAACTCTTGAGTTGAGCCTCAATGAAGAACTACCTGAAAACCTCTCAAATTTGGATGCTGAAAACTTTGGAAAATTTCATTATGTAATCATGTGAGAGAGAATGCATGTAATTTGTTCATTGATGTGAAATCCAATATGATGAGGAAGACACAAGATAAATGAATCAGTTGTGATTCTAACACATCCCTAAAAATGCTTGACAACTCATTCAAATGCCAAGGTTTAATGCAAAAGGATCCAACTATCCTCTTCTAGGTCAAATGACCATCTAGGTGAACAAAATGTCCACGATATTGCTCTCGAAATCAACATCACAATCATGTATCATGTGTATGATTCAATTTCAATTCATTGAACCACAATTCTACCAAACTCTGCCATCTACATATTACACTTGTCCATCTAGAAAATTTGATTCCAATCTGGCATTTTTTATTTTTATTTTTATTTTTATTGTCGAAATTTTCAGTCTAACAACCATGTTCAATTCCCCCCTTTGTCAACTGAAAGGAGAGACCACAAGTGGTTTTTGGTTGACTATGAACCATCTTCACTAGATTTGTGCACTCCTCTCTTTTAAGTTATAGGATAGTTTCATCATTGTACTCCCCCTTTGAGGCTAAAGAGAGTACCATACTCAATTCACTATCTGTTGAAATACACATCTTTACTTGAGATTGAATTCTTCAGTAAGAATGTTATATATTCTTGGCTTTTGATGACCATTACCAAGGATCAAGCCAACCATAATGTACTTTCAATCTTGCAAATTTCTTCAATGTTGAACATCTATTTGATGAATGATTTGACTTGCTATAATTCTAACAAGGATGGAGATCAAAAAATTGATTCTATATGCGACCAACTTGATTACAATGTTATAGTTGAGACACTTGTTATGATGCTTGGTTGATAATTGATGGTTGAGATACATCGTTGTGGCACTTGGTTCATGGTAGAGGCATATCATGAGTGATATGACACTTGTTTTAGGCACATGGTTGGCACATGTTCTTGGCATATGGTTGATACACTCCAATGATGATATCTTATGGTATATTGTATGGTATTGATGTACATGGTTGATGTACATGGGTGTTGTGCATGGTTGGCACACATTATGGTACATTATGTACATGGTTTATGTTTTGTTCATGATTCTCTATTCATTATTGACATATATTTTGCTTCATAATGTGTAACATACCCAACCACCCA
>ML808948.1:163042-173908 GCA_009831015.1 Picea engelmannii | reverse complement strand
GTTTTCATATTTGAGGAATTGCAGGAAAGTGGCTAAGTATGGAATAGGGAAATGTCGGTTGGGCTCATTTTTGGAATTAGGGTTTGAATATTTTGTGAACGGGCCAACCCGAGGTCCCGTGAATGAGATTCCAATTCTCAGTAGAGATGAGGGAGAATGACCGTGTCCTACAAACATCACCTAGAGTTCCGCGATATACAAACTGAAAGGTAGACTTGTGGGCTAGATGAGATTTTATAGAGCATGTACACACTTTGGATCACGAGTTCTCGGGCTAGCGGGCTCAAAATTGGGCCTCTATTGCTTTGTGCCTTACAAATAGTACCCAGACTTCCATGATATACAAATTGAGAAGAGGAATTGTGGGCTCAACATTGCACTTCTATTGTTTTGTGTCCTCCAAACAACACTTGAAGTTCTGCGATATACAAATTGACAGACGACTCTAGGGCTGGCGGGCCCAGGATTGCGATTGTTTATGGATGATGATCCCTATCAACTAT
The DNA here is from genome assembly GCA_009831015.1 of Picea engelmannii. NCBI lineage: Eukaryota > Viridiplantae > Streptophyta > Pinopsida > Pinales > Pinaceae > Picea > Picea engelmannii. Next base: position 173,405 of record ML808948.1, on the reverse strand, counting down.
ATGACATTATCTTAAAACATTATTTTCAATACTATATTATTAATATTAAATATTAAATATTGATATTGTACAATTTAAATTTTGATATTGTACAATTTAAATGGTTGGCTCAACATTGCACGTCTATTGGTCTGTGTCCTCCAAACAACACTTGGAGTTCCACGATATACAAATTGACAGACAGATTCCACGACTGGCGGGCTCAAGATTGAATATTTATTACACATTACATGTAATATGTAATAGATATTATGTGTAATATGTACAATATGAAACAGGTAAGAGGTCGGTTGGGCTGGCGATATAAATGTAAGTGGAAATCTGAACACGTATATCCGCCACTTCCGGATGTAGAAATTTTTCGAGGAACGAGTAATACATACTAAATACGTACTTTTATAAAGTATGGCTTTGAGATTTTATAGAGCATGTAAAGATCCCTCATTCCATACTTAGCCACTTTTTGGATCGCAAGTTCTCGTGCTGGCGGGCTCAAAATTGGGCCTCTATTGTTCTGTGTCCTACAAATAGCACCTAGAGTTTTGTGATATACAAATTGAAAGACGGACTCCAGGACTGGCGGGCTCAAGATTGCGATTGTCTACATGTATAACATATAACATATATGTTATATATCTAACATTATCTAAAAAAATTATTTTCAAGTACTAAATTATTAATATTAAATATTGATATTGTACAATTTAATTAAACAAAATTATCAAATGAGTCACAAGCTTCAAGTCCGGGTCCAATTCTAGATCACTGAAGTTTTGGGCGAAAGATGTATACCGTGCACATGGGGCATGAGAGCTGGATGGTGCCCACAAAGGAACCTATGGCCATAAAATTCGCGAACTATGAAACCGAATGGCGGTCGATTGGACTCATGATGTAGAGATATAAATGGACATGAAATATTCCACTCCATCATCTGGGAACCCACGAGCATAGACATGGATTACACAAGTTTTGGATGCAAGATGTACACTCGGAACACAGGGAATGAGAGTTTGATAACGCGTCGTCGGGAACCTGCGGGCATAAAATTGGCTAAGGAAACGAAAGCGCTTGGTCGGACTCATGGTGTATATTTCATAATTCATGTGCAACACCAACTGTGTGGTAACCAGACTAGTATGTGTACAAACCAGGGAAAACTGAATATGTACCTTTATAAAGTATGGACATAAGATTTTATAGAGCATGTACAGATATCTCATTCCATACTTGGGCCACTTTGTGGATCGCGGGTTCTCATGCTGGCGGGTTAAAAAATAGGCCTCTATTGTTCTGTGTCCTATAAATAGCACCCAGATTTCCACAATATACAAATTGACAGGTGGACTTGCAGGCTGGCTGAGATTTTATAGAGCATGTACACTTTTTGGATCACAGGTTCTCGGGCTGGCGGGATAAAAACGGGCCTCTATTGTTTTGTGCCTTACAAATAGCACCCAGAATTCTGCAATATACAAATTGACAAGCGGACTTGCGAGATGGATGGCTCAACATTGTACTTCTATTGATTTTCGCGATATAAAAATTGACAGACGGACTCCAGCGTTGGTGCGCTCTAAGAAGCGAGCAATACATATTAAATATGTACTTTTATAAAGTATGGACATGCTATTTTATAGAGAATGTAGAGATTCCTTATTCCATACTTAGCCACTTTTTTGGATCGCGGACTTGCGGGCTGATTGGCTCAGCATTGCACTTCTATTGTCAAGTTCCCTCCAAACAACATTTGGAGTTCCGCAATATACAAATCGACAAACGGACTCCAGGACTGGTGGGCTCAAGATTGAATATGTATTACACATTACATGTAATATGTATCACGGGTTATCGAGCTGGCGGGCTCAAAATATCCACTTTTTGGATCGCGGGTTCTCGAGCTAGTAGGCTCAAAATTGGGCCTATATTGTTCTTTGTGCTGCAAACATCACCCAGAGTTGCACGATATACAAATTGACAAGCGAACTTATGGGCTGGTTGGCTCAACATTGCACTTCTGGAGAGCTTAAAAATTTCGGTCGGGGCAATAAGCCAGTTAATCAATAGCCAATTCATGGGTCATGCAATAAGCGGGATGACGAATGGGGTCTGGTGAATAGGCCCTCCTTTGATTTACGTGTTCAAAGCCTGTCTTAGAGTTGTATTCTTTGTGTATGTCTGTGTACCGAGAAATTTATCAAACTTGTACTAATATGATGTAAGTAATGATGATATAAGTATGTGCATAATCTCTATACTTATAATGCTTCGCTATACAAATTGACAGATGGAATCCACAACTGGCGGCTCAAGATTGAATATGTATTACACATTATATGTAATATGTACAATATGAAATAGGAAAGCGGTCAGTCGGGCTGGCGATATAAAAGTAAGTGGAAATATGAACACATGTATCTGCCACTTCCGGACCTAGAAATTTTTCAAGGAATGAGTAATCCATACTAAATATGTACTTTTATAAAGTATGGACATGAGATTGCATGTACGGATCCCTCATTCCATACTTAGCCACTTTTTGGATCGCGGGTTCTTGGGATGGCGAGCTGAAAATTGAGCCTCTATTGTTCTATGTCTTACAAATAACATCCAGAGTTCCACGATATACAAATTGATAAGCAGACTTCGGGCTGGCTCGCTCAACATTTCAATTCTATTGTTCCATGTCCTCCAAGAAGCACTGGGAGTTCCACGATATACAAATTGACAGACGGACTCCAGGACTGGTGGGCTCAAGATTGTGATTGTCTACATGTATAACATATATGTTATATATCTAACATTATCTAAAAACATTATTTTCAAGTACTAAATTATTAATATTAAATATTGATATTGTACAATTTAATTAAATAAAATTATCAAATGAGTCGCCACCTTTGAGTCCAGGTCCAATTGTAGATCACAGATCCCTCATTCCATACTTAGCCACTTTTTGGATCACGAGTTTTCAGGCTGGCGGACTGAAAATTGGGCCTCTATTGTTCTGTGTCCTACAAATAGCACCCAAATTTCCGCGATATACAAATTGACAGGCGAAATTTGGGTTGGCTCGCTCAACATTGCACTTCTATTGTTCAGTGTCCTCCAAGAAGCACTAAGAGTTCCACGATGTACAAATTGACAGATGGAATCCAGGACTGGCAGGCTCAAGATTGTGATTGTCTACATGTATAACATATAACATATATGTTATATATCTAACATTATCTAAAAACATTATTTTCAAGAACTAAATTATTAATATTAAATATTGATATTGTACAATTTAATTAAATAAAATTGTCAAATGAGTCGCAAGCTTCGAGTCTGGGTCCAATTGTAGATCACTGAAGTTTCAAGCGCAAGATGTACATCGTGCACACGGGGCATCAGAGCTATATGGTGCCCATAAAGCAACCCACGGCCATAAAATTCGTGAACTATGAAAATGAACGACGGTCGGTTGGACTCGTGATGCAGAGATATAGATGGACATGAAATCAGCCACTCCGTCATCTGAGAACCCACGAGCATAGACATGGATTACCCAATTTTGGATGCAAGATGTACACTCAGAACATGGGGAATGAGAGTTTGATAATGCATATCTGGGAACCCGTGGGCATAAAATTGGCTAAGGAAACGAAAGCACTCAGTCAGACTTGTGGTGTATATTTCATAATCCATGTGCAACACCAACTGTGTGGTGACTAGACCAGTATGTGTACAAACCAAGGAAAACTAAATATGTACCTTTAAAAAGTATGGACATGAGATTTATAGATCATGTACGGATGTCACATTCCATACTTGGCCATTTTGTGGATCATGGGTTCTCGGGCTGGCGTGCTCAAAAAATAGGCCTCTATTGTTCCATGCTCCACAAATAGCACCCAGAGTTCCGTGATATACAAATTGACAAGCAGACTTGCGGGATGGCTGAGATTTTATAGAGCATGTACACTTTTTGTATTGCGGGTTCTTGGGATGGCGGGCTTAAAAACATGCCTCTATTGTTCTGTGCCTTACAAATAGCACCCAGAATTCTACAATATACAAATTGACAACCGGACTTGCGGGCTGGCTAGCTCAACATGGTACTTCTATTGAGTTCCACGATATACAAATTGGCAGATAGACTCCAGGGTTGGTGGGCTCCGAGAAACGAGAAATACATACTAAATATGTACTTTTATAACGTATGGACATGACATTTTATAGAGCATGTACAGATCCCTTATTGCATACGTAGCTACTTTTTTGGATCGCAGACTTGTGGGATGGTGAGCTCTAAATTGGGCCTCTAATGTTCTGTGTCCTGCAAATAGCACCCAGAGTTGCGCGATATACAAATTGACAAGTGGACTCGTGGGATGGTTGGCTCAACATTTCACTTCTATTGTTCCATGTACTCCAAACAACGTTCGTAGTTCCGCGATATACAAATTGACATACGGACTTCAGGACTAGAGGGCTCAAGATTGAATATGTATTACACACACAAAGACAAGTCAATGTAGAGGAAGATATGGAGTGTTGAAGGAGGCAAAAAAAAAAAAACAGAGCTGCAAACCAGTTCAACAAATACAAACAGAGTAAACGAAAAAATATTGGATATGGAACACAAGAAGAAAAAATGAATCTTTGCATGGATTCCTCTACATTCCTGGTTAGGAGTTCTTTGCGGTGTCTATTTTTCCTATTTGTTTCTATGAACAAAAGCACAAAACAAAACGGATATTAACATAACATGTAAAGAAAAAGGCAAGTACTATGTACATATACTAAAAAAAATAGAATTAGATTAATAGAGTAACAGATAGTTTTAGAAGCATGTACAGATCCCCTATTCCATACTTAGCCACTTTTTTGGATCACGGACTTGTGGGATGGCGGGCTCTAAATTGGGTCTCTAATGTTCTATGTCCTACAAATTGCACCCAGAATTGTGTGATATACAAATTGACAAGAAGACTTGTGGGTTGACTGGCTCAACATTGCACTTCTATTGTTATGTGTCCTCCAAATAGCATTCAGAGTTCCACTATATACAAATTAACAGACGAACTCCAGGACTGGCAGGCTCAATATTGAATAAGTATTACAGACACAAAGACAAGTCAATGTAGAGGAAGATATGGAGTGTCAAAGGAGGCAAAAAAAACAAGAAAAAAAACAGAGCTACAAACTAGTTCAACAAATACAGATAGAGTAAACGAAAAACTATTGGATATGGAACATGGGTAGAAAAAACAAACCTTTGCATGGATTCCTCTACATTCCTGGTTAGGAGTTCTTTGCGGTGTCCAGTTTTCTTATTTGTTTCTATGAACAAAATCACAAAACAAAATGGATATGAACATAAGTTAACATGTAAATAAAAAGGCAAGTACTATGTACATATACTAAAAAAAATAGAATAAGATGAATAAAGTAACAGATAGTTTTAGAAGAATGTACCTTCTTCTTCTTTTTTTAAGTTCATTCAAGTTTCTATGTGTGTGTGTGTGTGTGTGTGTGTGTGTGTGTGTATATATATATTGCAAAAAAAAAATTGTGACCAATAACAATTACAAACCAGGGAAAACTAAGAAGTTGGATATCTCAATTTTCTGGAACAAGATAGACAGAGATGGTTTGAAGCATACAAATATGATTCTGCAATATGCGTAATGTATATTACATAATTCAAGCGAAACACCAACTGTATGGGGACCAGACCAGTATGTGTACAAATCAGGGAAAACTAAGAAGCTGGAGAATTTGTTGTTGTTTTTTTTTTTGCAACAAGCTATACAAATATGCTTTGAAACATAGAAATATGACTTTGCAATATGTTTGATGTATATCTCATAATTCAACTGCAATACCAATCGTATCGTAATCAGACCAATATATGTTTAAGATAAACATACTGTATTGAGGAATGGGCACATTTGACCACACATGGTCAATAAGTGCATTTTACAGATGGCTTGTGTTGTTCAAAAGAAAGCGGAGACTGTATTTGCACATGTAGTTTTCCGATTCTTTTGTTCTGGCATTATTTTGTAGCATGTCAATATTGAATTCTCCTACAAGCACAATGGGCCCGTTCAGATGGAAATGGCCCAAATGTATTGGAAATAACATCTACTATGTTGGAGAATGACGCATGGGGAGCAACATACACATTTAGTATTGCAATTTTTGTTTCATGAAAAAATATTTTTGCAAGCACCACCTCAACATTATTTTCTTTGAAATGTATATGGTCCAAAATTGGTACATGTTTTTTCACCAATATCATCACCCCATGTGTAATGTAACTTGATATGCAATTGTGAATTGGGAATTGTTTGTTATGCATGCATAATGCCATGTATGTTTCCTGGAAGCACATAATATAATCCATGTGTGCATTTAAGTTGTGTGTGTTAAGCGAGATAATTGATATAGATGATTTTATTTGTATGAATTGGTAATCATACTGCAGTTGTCATTTTGCGGTGGTCCCAAGTCGTTCCATTTCAATATCAACTTTTTTCTTAACTTTGAAGTTATATTTTCTAAGAGGACTTAGTAAATACAAGGAGTCCATGCTTCTGACACAGGAAAGTGTTGTGTATACAAGTCCATGTATCTTAATTCCAGCAGGCTGAAATGCAACATTATCAAGTGTTAGTCCTTGTGATCTGTGGACTGTACGTGCACATGCAAGTTTAATTGGAAATTGTTTTTGAATCTTCAGTCGACCTGTCTTTGTTGTTTTCTATACTGGCTTTGATATTCTCAAAATAGGTGTCCAATCGCTTGCAGTGTTTGAATTATATAGATAAGCCAACTTGCTTGCTTGTCGCTTTCCTATATGTGGTTTATGGAACTTAATCCAAAGGACATCAAGTTCTTTTGTTTTCGTATAGCCTTTGAGTATTCCATTTGCACCATTGACCAAACCATATTGTGAATCATAGTTACAGGCATATATTTCAACCAGCATTTCTAATTTCAGAACAAGCTGCAAAGGTAAAGTGGTTGTATGTTCATGATGTGGCACATTTCCATGGTTGTCTTCTTCTAGGTCAATTGAATTGATGATGATATCATCGCCATTCATAAGCGATAGCATGTGCCTGTTATGCATTGTTGATGCAGGAGCATCGCAAGCAACAAGCAAGCGCGGAGACGGAAGACAACTGGAAAGCACCAGCGCACATTTTTTTTTTTTTTTAAATGTTTTGAAACATTAATGTAATAGTTAAGAGAGTGCGTACTTCCATATTGTAAACAGACCTCGAGAAATTGCTCTCATATGTAGTAGGTGAAGGCATTTATGCATAATTAATGTAAGTAGGTAGATTTAAATGAAGATTAGATAATTTAGAGCATAGGAGGGAAAACCGAATATAGACACCCTCATCTTGTATCATTTGTAACATTAGTAGCATTATGAATTGAGAAGAGAAGAAGTAGAGAACTGTGTAGAAGAGCCCATGTACAGAAGTTCTGAGATTAATATATGAAGCTTGATTCAGACTCATGGTGTTCTAATGCTTTATGTGTATACATGTTGAATGTTATTCTCATGGTTGTTTTACTCTTTCTATTGTACATTTGCTTTTATGCTATGTATGTATGATTTCATGTTGGGTATTTGAAGTTTGAGAGAGTAAGGGAATGGGTTTCAATTGTTTCTCTTCTTGAGTCAAAGTTCCTACAAGGAGTGCAGTGGAGCATCCGCAAGGAGTGTGTTGACAGGTTCAGAGTTCATCTCTGAAAGCTCAGGAGGGATATCATTGTTCTCATCTTCTGTATAAGTGCAAGTCAGGAACAGAAGTTGTGCAAGGTGTGCACAGGCTGGTTGGAAGTTCAGAACTTGTCAACCAAGGAGAAGGTTGAAGACTATTGTCGCAAGGAGTTGCACATAGTCAAAGGATTCAAATACTTAGACATGTTTGAAGAGTGTCGCAAGGTGTGCGTGTAGAAATATCATAGGAGATTTGGGTTCGAGAAAGGAAGCTCAAAAGATTTCGTGCCTTCAAGGTGTTGAAGAGTAGAAGAGGAGTCTTTGGTCATCGTGTAGAGGCCAATTTAGAATTGGAGTTCTTTGAGGAAAAGTTTGGACGGTCGGAATTCTCCGAGGAGAATCCACGAAATAGTGAGGACCGTAGGATCCAGGGAAGTTGTAGGGGAGTTAAGTGTTGGATAAATCTTCCCTTCAAAAGGCAGAGTCAAGTGGACCGTCGATTTCAATCTGTTCAGGTCCTCAACCATTTCGACATTTCGGGGTTCGAAAGTCCGAAGTGTAAGCCAAAAAAACCCTTGGCTGATCAAATCCCTAAAAATGCGAAAAGGAGGTCTTCGTGTGGGAAAACAACTTTTCGAAATTTCAGAGATCGGAAGGTGGAAAGGACAGAGAGTACAAGGGTTAGCCTATTGAACTCCCGGCATGTGAAATTGTGTTGACCGTTGAATCAAGGGAGAGTTCACAGTCGTTTATCTCCTTAAAAGGGGGATTTCGGGATTTCCAGTAATTCAGGTTTCGGGAATTTGGGAGCCGAAGAGTAGAGTTGCTCGTCATAACAACTCCCAAAATCGCGAAAGGAGAAAGGCCAAAATTGACATCAGGAAAAGGCCAAGTGTTGGCATTTCGGGTTTCAGAGGTCGAAGAGGGAAGGCGCTCGACCACGAGATTCATGAAATCGCGAAGTCCGATATCCCGAAACAAAAAGAGGAATTTCCCTCAAGGTTTTTGTTGTGGGTAGATTTCTCGAAAGGGAATAGAAGAGCCATTCGAGCTCTCAGGCCGAAAAGAAAAGATCCTGTGCAGATCCTGACTTATGGATTTTGGGAGGGGGTCTGCGTCAAGTTTGGTATCAAAGCGTAGGAAAATTTTCTTGTTTTTTGTAGCAAGGAAAAGAAATATTTACAGCCATGCTGCCGAGAAGAAGAAACAGACAAACACCCAATCCACCAGAGGAAAGGGAAATGCCAAGAAGAAGGGGCAGGCAATTACCTGACCCACCAGAGGCAAGAGATGTGCATGACTTACATGCTAGGATGGATGCTATGGAAATAGTACAGAGGCGTGCAATCAGTGTTGGGGATAGTAGTGAGTCTGAAAGTGAAGATGAAGCTGGACATGGAGGAGAAGAAGTTACAGCCGAAGATGCAGCAAATGAACGCCTACTCAGGGTTGTTGCAAGGATAGCTTCCAGGGAAAAAATGGGCATTCCAGTATATGAAGGAAACCTAGATGTTGAAGAGCTTCTAGACTGGATTAGAGCTCTGGACACGTATTTTGACTATGAAGATGTCGAGGAAGACAAGAAGGCCAAACATGTTGTCACGAGACTTAAAGGACATGCAACATTGTGATGGGATGAACTACAAGCTGACAGACACTGCAAAGGTAAGCAGAAAATCAAGAGTTGGGATAGAATGGTCGCAAAGATGAAGGTGAAATTGATTCCCAGGGATTACCAAATTACTCTATTTCGGAGGATGCAGAATTTAAGACAGAAGTTGATGTCAGTGAAGGAGTACATTGAAGAGTTCTAAAAGCTAAATATCAGGGCAGGTCATCGTGAAAGTGATGATGAGAAGGTTTCCAGGTATATGAATGGTTTGAGATATGACATTCAGGATGAGATGAGCATGATGACCATCCAAATGGTGGAAGATTCTTATCAGATGGCTCTAAAGGCTAAAGAGAAGCTGAGACAAAAGAAAATTCAAAGAGGGCAAAGCAGAAGTCAGCCCAGAGGCAAAACAGTTGTCCAAGATAGGAATCAGAAGCCTAAGGAAGAGTGGAAGAAACCTCAACCTCAACCTGAGAGAGGTGGAATCTCATAGGGAGGGAAGTATGCTGATAATAACACTTTTCCTTGCACTAGAGGAAGAGGAAGAAGCAAAGGTGGAGTAATAAAATGCTTCACATGCAGAAAGAATGGGCACAAGTATTATGAATGTCCAGATAAGAAGAAAGAAGGTGGTGAGACTCACATTTCCGAAGCACAAAGGTGGAATGTGGAAGCAGAGGATGTTGAAGGCGGAATATCACTTGTGATGAGGAAGGTTCTCTTAACGCTAGAAAAGGAGGCGGAGAATCCAGTGTAAAGGAAAAGTATTTTTTGGACTGCTTGTAAGACCAAAGACAGGGTATGCAAGGTCATCGTGGACAGTGGTAGCACATACAATCTCGTTTCTACAGAGATGGTAGAAAAGTTGGAGCTGGAGACTATTGAACATCCAAGTCTGTACAGAGTTTCATGGCTACAAAAAGGACATCAAGTAAATGTCACTAAACAATGTTTAGTTGAATTTAAAATAGGAGGATATAACGATAAGATATTGTGTGATGTCATTCCCATGGATGTTT
>ML808948.1:137024-152634 GCA_009831015.1 Picea engelmannii | reverse complement strand
TCTTGTGATATCTCCGAACTAGTTTTCGAAAACCCCTCTACATTACAATTTTCGAAATAGCTATGGACGTGGAAGCCGACATATGAAGATGCATGGTTTCCAGGAACAGAAATTAAGAGCACAGAGAAAGATGGTGTGCAACAGAATTTCGAGGCAGGGACTCCCACCATTAAAAAATAGTAATGAAGCGATGGCACGAAAACTTACCCATCAACGAGGGATGATAAGAGCTCAACGCGAAAACCTGCAAAGCGCAAAAACATGTCCAACAACTTGCAAAATTGAAGAACAAAAAACCAGTGAACAACCACGAAGAGGTCCAATTGCAACTGTGGGACCTCAACTTTGCAAAGTTGAATCAAACAAGAATAAGAATCATAGAACGAACTAACGAACAAGCATCAACCACTAAACCAGTGGTGCCACTGAAGAAAAATTCAGCATAATTTCATTACAAACAACACCATCAAAAAAATGGAACGAAACTGTATTGCAACACATCTGTACAATAAACATTTAAGACTGCCAGACTTGTTAGGTAAACACTTAAAACTATCAGGATTGTCGAAGGGCGTAGCCTTGTGCAAACATTTAAGAAAAAGTGCAGTGTGGCAGGCCTGTTCTCTCGAAGCACGCAAGAATAAATCAAAAATCACACATAGTAATATGTTAGAGAATGTATTCTAGCTAGCACAAAATGCTAAGCCAAACATTCAAACTAATGCTAGCATTAATCCACCTTCTACCAATGCATAAGAAAATATATCATTCAAAAATAACATATACGATCAAATACTTTGGATATGCCAACATATATAACATTGGGAATAGCGAAGCTAACAATAAGACCTCCAATCCGTTGTCCAATTAGATCATGACATATATGATACTTTTTATTATACAAAAATCGATGTTTTTAGTTCTCTGGTTCCAACAATAGATAATATGGAAATATTTGTGGTCAAAGGACAAACTAATATGAGGTCAACGAATTATCAATCGCTACAGTCCCTCTATGGCTATGGTAAGGACTAATAAGATATTAAAATCGGAATATGAGGCAAAATTTGATAAAAATAGTGAAAGGTAGGATGGTTAAAAACAATATTAAGATCAAGTGATAGAAAGATATTAAAATGTGATAATGAGAATATGAAATTTAAATGAAAAAGAGTAATAAAGAAATTAAAGTAATTGATTTTTTTAATAGTAATTAAAACTATTATAAGAGGAGAAAGGAAAGGTTGAAATTAAAGGAAAACTTTAAGAATATTTAATAAAGGAGATAAGGATTAAAAGTAAGATATTAAAATGTGATAATGAGCATATGAAATTTAAATGAAAAAGGGTAATAAAGAAATTAAAGTAATTGATTTTTTTTTAATAGTAATTAAAAATATTATAAGAGGAGAAAGGAAAGGTTGAAATTAAAGGAAAATTTTAAGAATATTTAATAAAGGAGATAAGGATTAAAAGTAAATTGTAGAATAAAGGAAGGAAAGACTATATATATATATATATATATATAAGAAATACAAGGAAAATATATCGCCAAAGAGAGAAAGGGAAAGGAAGACCAGCTGAAAGAGCCAAAAAAGTCAATAAAATAGGGAGGGGAGGCTATACATCGAGACGATGAATAGTGAGTTTCCTAGAGTGATTGAGTTTGTAGCCATATTCACGATTAAAATTGTCGAGATGTTTTTCAATTTCCAACGCTTCTCAAATAATATGAGAATAGTAACGAGGGGGTGAGGCTACAATTTTGGTTTGGTAAAAAAAAAATTAATTTTTTGGATTTAAACGAGTGTTCTGCAATAGATTATTTTGCGATACGATTGTGGCTAGTGTCAGTTTTATGCTCTTTAAGATGGGATTTAAAGATCTACCATTTTGACCTATGTAAGATTTTCCACATAAGCAAGAAATTGGTAAACTCTCGGGCCAGGCTTGTCCTTGGTGGTTCTAAATAGTTGTTTGAGGGTTTTACAAGGTTTGAATAGGGTTTTGATGTTCTTTTTAGCTAGGATTTTGGAAATATGATCGATGGTGCCTTGAATATAAGGAAGAGAGATGAGAGCTAAGGGAGGGGAAGAGGAGGAACTTTTCTATTTAGGATTGTGGGAAGAGAGGAAAGCTGTGTTGATTTGAGAGACAAAATATCCATTGGACATTAAGGCCTTGGTTAGGTGGGATTTTTCTTTCTCTAGGAATTGAGGAGCAAAGTTATGGGTGGCCCTAATAATGAGATTTTTTGGCACCATTGATATTTTAGTAGGATGATGATGTGATTCTACAAGAAGGTATCTATCAGTATGAGTCTTTTTTCTAAAAACTTGGTGGGTGAGGGAGCCATCAAGAAGACGGGAGATAAGAGCATTGAAAAAAGGAATACATATGTCCTTTTGTATTTCCACCATAAATTGGATATGGGGGGGAATGCTATTCATATGGTTGAAAAAGGAGATCAAATCAAGATGGCCATGAGGCCAAATGACAAAAGCGTCATCGAAGAATCGAAACCAACACTTAGGTTTGAGATTAAAGTTATTTAAGGATAAATTTTCAAGATGTTCCATGAAATATTATCCACCATTGGGGACAAGAAATACCTTATGGTTGTACCTTTAGTTTTCTCATATCAAACCAATTTGAAAGTAAAGAAAGTAGAAGAGAGAGACATTTCAATGAGGTTTAGAGTTTCACGGTCGACTAGATTGGAGATCAAGGCTAGGGATTCCAAAATAATAATTTTAGTGAAAATAGAAGCAACATCGAAACTAACCATGATGTCTAGATCATCAAGGTGAAAGTGTTGATTTTTTTCAATAAAGGAGGAGGAATTTTTAATAAAGGAGGAGATTTGACTGATAAAGGACTAAACTTTGTCAGTTAGAAAACGAACAAGAGCATGGGTGGGGGCACCTATGGTGCTAACTATAGGTCTAAGGGGGTTGTTTTTATTTTATTTTAATTTTAGGTTTCCCATAGATTCTAGGGGTATGAGGGTTGTGAGGAATGAGACATTTTTTAATAGAGGGGTCCAAGGAAGAATATTTGATGGCTTTGGTGACTAGGATCGTAACATTATTAATAGGGTTTTTAGCGAGAGGTTTATAAGTTGAGGAAGAGAGAAGGTCAAGAATTTTATATTCGTATTCGAAATTATTCATGATAACTATAGCATTGCCTTTATCTTCCTTTAGGATAAAGATATTAGGGTTATCATTAAGGTGACAAATGGAATGAAATTCTTCTTTCATTAAGCTGGGTGAGGGAGGTTTGGAACATCAGAGGATTCTCCTACATTCCTTTCTAATTTCTTGAACTTCATGATTGGTTAGGTAATGCGTTATAGATTCAGTAGATAAAATAATGTCTTCCATCAAGATACAATGAGGGACAAGGGCATAATTAAAACCTTTTTGGAGAAGATAAAGGGATGGAGGGTCAAGATTGAAACATTATAATTTGATCGCAATGGAGGACCACCTGTAACTCTACTCCTTGATTCCTAGAGAAGGAAAAATCCCACCTAACCAGGGCCCTGATGTCCAATAGATATTATATCTCTCAAATCAACAAATCCTTTTGCTCAGTCCACAATCCTAAATTGAAAAATTCCCCCTCTTCCCCTCCCCTAGCTCTCGTCTCTCTTCCTTATATCCAGGGCACCACAGATCATATTTCCAAAATCATAGCTAAAAATAATATCAAAACCTATTCAAACCCTGTAAAAGCCCTCAAACAACTATTTAGAACAACCAAGGACAAATCTGACCCAATGTTGGGCACATGAGTTTGCCAAATTCCTTGCTCTTATGGCAAATCTTACATAGGTAAAATTGGTAGATCATTTAAATCTTGTCTTAAAGAGAATATAACTGACACCAACCACAATCATATTACCAAATCAGTTATTTTTGAACATTCATTTAAATCCAAACACCTAATCTGCTTTGACCAAATCAAAATTTTAACCTCAACCCCTCATTACTCTTATCGTAATATTCAAGAAGCATTGGAAATTGATTGTTTTTTGGCTCTTCAGTTATTATATGTATTTTTTTTTTGTCTTTCCTTCCTTTCTGTATAGTCTAGATTTTAATCTTTGTCTCCTTTATTAAATATTACTAAAATTTCCTTTAATTTTAAACCTTCTTCTTATCGTATAATATTTTTAATTTCTTTAAAAAAAAAAAAAATCTTTATTACCTTTTTCATTTCAATTTCATTATCACATTCTAATATATTTCTATCCCATGATCTTAATATTGTTTTTAATCGTCACTCCTTTTACTAGTATTCCTATTTTCACCACTCTCTCTTACGTGATCTTTTCCTCGTCTTCCTAAGATATTCTTTCAACCTTTCTTTATTTTATAATATTTTTAATTTCTTTATTATCTTATTTCATATTTCATATTCGCATTATCATATTCTAATACCTTAGGTTAATCATTACACATTTCAATATTTTATTAATTTTCTACCTCATATTATGACTATTTTCATCTTTCACCCTTTCTTTATTTTATAATATATTTAATTTCTTTATTATCTTATTTCATATTTCATATTCGCATTATCATATTATAATATCTTTCTAATACCTTAGGTTAATCATTACATATTTCAATATTTTATTAATTTTCTACCTCATATTATGACTATTTTCACCTTAATGGTCATATTATTCTAATATGCTATTTTAATATCTTATTCTTATTAATGTTTTTAGACATAACTACTTCTTCATTATTTAACTAATTTCTTTCTTCTTTTTTTTCTCAAGTGTAATCTTTTAATTTTTTCTTTAAATACTATTCATTTTCGTTATTTTTTAACATCTTAAAGATTCAGTTATTTTTAATGATGGGTGGAGTGTCCACTTGAAATGTTGGATGTTTCAAAACTTCATACACATTGTTTATCCATAAAGCTCATACACATTATGATGAATTGTAAAAATCTACACACTCGTATAAGAAAAATCAAATCAAAGAAAAACAAATTAGACCAGATTGTTTTTGAAGAAATTAATCAATTAAAAAGACTAACCTTATGAGGATAATGATGACACTTAACATTAGTTGACAATTAACTTCCTAAATCACTATAGTTTTGATGAATTATAAGGTTAGGAAGGTTCTTATTGTAACAAATTTGTGATTTAATGTGCATGTAACTAGCATAATCTAAGAGCAAGTGTTTTTCATACTCAAACTATTTGGTGTCACAAAGATCACAAATTCTTTGGAAAAGGTTCTAGGGATTATCCAATGCCCTATTTCACTATGGAGCTAATAAAAGTTGTCTTATTTTACAATGTTGTTTTTCTTCTTATAATATCTTAATTATTTTTATAAAAAAAATTACTATATTACTATTAACATTTTTATAAAATTAATAATTATAACAATACCAATACCATGCTAACATAATATTGCAAATTAAAAATTATTAAACAATAATAATAATAAAAATATGAAATTGACAATTATTAAACAATAATGATAAAAAAAAAGAAATTGGTAAAACTTTCTATGTTTCTTTACTTACACAATTTAACTATTAATAATTAACAAAGTTTCATAATTTATATGATTTGAGAAATGATTTGTATTAAATTTAATACAAACTTGTGTTTTTTTAATTAGCAAGTAAATAATTAACAAAGTTTCTTAACTTATATGTTATATGATTCGAGTATTAAATAATATAATATAATTTTTATGAAATAATTTGTATTGAATTTAATACAAACTTGTGTTTTTTTTAATTAGCAAGTAAATAATTAACAAAGTTTCTTAACTTATATGATTCGAGTATTAAATAATACAATATCATTTTTATTAAGTAATTTGTATTGAATTTAATATAAATTTGTCTTTTTTTAATTAGCAAGTAAATAATTAACAAAATTTCTTAACTTATATAATTCGAATATTAAATAACAAAAATGAATATCATTTTTATGAAACAATTTTAATTATTAAATTTAATACAAACATTTTTTTTTAATTAGCAAGTAAATAAAATATTTGAAAGTATGTTAAATTTTAATATTGTAGGGTGATATTTCCATGAAATTATTATGCAATACATTATGTCTTGACGGGACCTCCTATAACCACCATGCTTCTAGATCTACCTAGGATGACCATTGCATTGTCGTTTATCATCCATTCGATGTCATAGTGGATATAGGCCATTCACAATGTGAGTGGCCTCTCTACAAGGTTATTCATTGATCACAACTAATTTTTTTACTACGTTATTCCTCCATCACATTGGATTGGCCTAGCTACCAGATTTAATACCCTTATGATGTTCCTTCCTTCGTCCATATGATATATCTATACAACTACAATATTTATTGCTATATTCAATAGTGTGCAACACATCTCACCTAGTGGTTGCCTATTCGTCAATTCCCTCTCTTGTTTAGGAAATTTATTATGGCTTCTACTTTCTTCCATACAATAACCCATCTACATTGATATCGACCTATCTAATCATTGATCACTCTCATACTCTGCCTTTTTATATATTTGTGGTCACTCATTCATTTGGTTCTTAAAAATACATTAGCTAACAACAATTCTTAGAATTAGACTTACTTTACCTTCAATATGCTATATTGCATGCCATGCCCATGGCATGCATCCCCTATGGTTGTCTTTTTAGATTTTGGACCATTTTCTTCCATTGGACCTATTGGGAATTTTTCTCACACAAATTTTTCTGGCAAGATGCCATGTCATATGCTTACCCAACCATAATAAATTTCTATGTAATGTGACATGTCTTATTTTGATATTGGGTATTAACTTCTTGCAAGGAGGCAAATTGGTCTCGAAGTTGAGCAATAATATCTTACTAAATGACATGATTAACCTTCTAACTTCATTATAAAGTTTATAATTAACATTCTACAAGGATATGATCTTCTCGCAATGTTTTTGAATGATCAATTGTTCTCATTCACATCATTTTGAAGAAACATTTTTTTCCATCAAAGTTGACGATCATAAAATGCAATGTATGAATTATTGACATGATAAGCGTCAACGTGTCACATTCTCCCTTGGCTTTTGATATTGTCAATGTGTCACATTCTCGTTTGGCCTTTGATATTGTCAATGTGTCATTTTACTTGGTATCAAGGATTTCATACATTTTGGGTTTCTTAAATGTCAACATAAAACTCTTTGGTTGGGAAAACATATATTATTGTTCTATTGAATATGTTTCTTCTTATGAGAATTTTGAGGTTTAAAATGGACCTCCTAAGAGATATAATAAAATATTATGAATTAGTCATTTTATGGGGAAGTTATATTTACAATATACTTTTTGGATTACAATCCATGAAACCATCGTTAAATTGAATTGAAAAGTTGTGTAGAAGTAAAATTAATAAAAAAAAATTATATTGATGTGACTGAAAAAAAAGAAGTGAATATAAATAGAAGTGAACTTTTAAAAAAAAATCTTGTTCAAAAAAAGTTATTGATCGATAAAAGAATTATATAAGATATTATTAATTAAAATCTAAACCACTTAATATATTATGTAATTAAAATCACCTACTTGATATTAAATAAAATAAAAAATAAATAAAAAATATTGTATAATATGATAAACATAATAACTAAGATATTATATAAAAATCAAAGATATAATATATTGTATAATATGATAAACATAATATTTTATATTATGTATCTGTTTTATATTACACATAGAAATTGGTTTATAATATTAAAAAAAAAAAAGATATAATATAGTTTAACCATTATATAAAAATAAGATGATAATATATATATTATGTAGTCTTTATATTATATTATTATTATTATTATTATATATATATATAAGAATAATATGTAATATATGGACGTAAGTTAAGTCTATATTACATTAATCACTTTATATTTAAAATAAAATAAAATTAGTTTGATAGGAATTGAAATTAGTTTATATTTATAAATATTATATAATTATGTTGAAGGTGTTTTTTAAGGGGAGGTTTTTCGCCCAATTTTTGACGTTTGTCGAATGTAAATCAGAAATTGCTATATGTCTTTTAAATATTGGTAAATGTTTTTCCTCCACGCGTCTTCACCCCACTCATTGACTCCAAATTGTTACTATTCATTAGGTGGTAGATTCCACATGAATTTAGACTTGCATTCTCTACCACAACCTCGATAAAAAAGTGTTACTCTCGAATCTATTCATCTACAACAGATATCATGGTTCAGCCATGATGCATCCGCACACAATAAACTGTCGGTGGAAAACTCCATGTCTGTTGGTGGATCATCCATGACATTTTATGGCGAAGGACGAGATGATGGAGCTCCTGTTGCAGCCAAGAGAAGAAGAGAAGCTCGAAGAGAGTCTAACAAGTAATGGAGACACCATTTTAATTTTACAATTTCCTCAATTTATTGTTCATGGTTTATGGATAATTTATATCATTAAAAAAAATTCCAAACCCACTTTCCAAAGCTTGTATGATTTTGCAAGCTCCCCTGAGAGGTGTTAGAAGTATTGTCAATTCTTGTATGCTTCGAAACCTCTTCTTAGAGGTGTTATAAGTTTCGGTTTTAATTTTTTTGGGGGTTCTTTGTCCGCTGAAAGTGATCTTGGAGAAAACATTTTTTTAGAAGTGGATTGGCAACATAGAATCTTAATTAATGGGAAATAGAGTGACCCCCAAACGAGTGAGCGACGAGAAAATTGATCTCAAGAAATCAAAGTGACCATAGGATAGTCATTTCTATACATCACACTTCTCTTCAATTCATAGACGTTGCTTTTATTTTCTCTATATTTGTGGTGTCATCTTACAAAGTGTTGCAATGATATGCATGAGTTTGAACGTGGGAAACTGTTTTTTAGTTTTCATTTATTGAGAGCATACTGATCATACATGTCTTCCTACACCTTTGTTGAGTATGTCATCAAATTAGAGGTTGTAGTCCAAATCTGATCAATGTTTTTTACATAAATAGCATGTTTTTTTCCCTTTAAATACCCTATATTTGAGGTATTGTTGTTTTTAACTGGCGTTTAATTTTTCTTCCCATTTTTTTATGAAATGGTAACTAAACTCCACTAGATTTGGTACTTTCTCCATGTAAATAGGTGGTTGAAAGCTCAAAGCAATGAGTCTGCAAACTGTGGATGACCCTCTTTTATACAATCTTCCTCCTTTTCTTCGATTACAATTTTATGTTTAGTTCTATGACCCACTCGGGTTTTCAATTTCCATTCCAATTTTTCTTATGATTTGTTAGTAATTGTGACCCCTTTTATGACAGAAATATTTATAAAAACCTAATGAAAGTTCTTTTCACCGTTTTTATAAATATTTAGGTTTGCAATTCATTTGATTGTTTGTAGTTCTTTCATCCCTTGTAGAAAAGAACTAATATTTGTAAAAACCTAATGACTATTCATCATAAAACTCCACTAGAGCAGGTACTTTCTCCATGTAAATGGGTGGTCGGATGAATGCTTTTTTCAAGTTATTTCATTGTTTTTTATAAATATTTAGGTTTTTATAAATATGGGTGGTCAGATGAGCGATTTTTTCAAGTTCTTTTGTTGTTTTTATAAATATTTTTCTTTGTGGACAATTTTGTTACTGCAATTTTAAAGCTTTCTTTGATGTTTCCTACCTTACAAATCTATTATGAATCCTTACCTTGTCTGGATTTAGAATGAGTAACAGAGGCGGGAAAACGATGAAGGTTTATACACCACCTTCCTCTTAAATATTTAATAGCCAAATAAGAATGGAAACTCAGATATACTTTAAAATAAATTGCTTTCTTTGTTAAATGTTCAGTTTCAATACGAGAGACCTAATTGAGACCTAAGATTCAGAGCTGCAATGAAAACTTCATGGATGCCTCTCTCTTTTTTTGTCTCACATGCCATAATACCTACCAGGTGATCCACTCGCTAATAACTTGAAACTGAAAACATTAAAAGCTCATGGATTTTAAAGAATGTCCATGGAATGCTTATTCACTTTATGGAAAGAAAACTAAGGTTTAATTCGTTCTTATCCATTTTCGTACACCTTTCTTATGAAAAAAGGAAGTTGTGACTATGCATGCTAAATCCGCATTCATCATAATTTACATATGAGTAGCCATATAGTGAATTTCCACCCTTTTGGGTACTCTTTCATGTGTAATATTTTCAATTCTTTTACCATAAAATTATAAGAGAAAAATAATATCTTTTTTTTCTCAATATATATGTTTATCTCGTATTTTCTTTGGGCATGTATATTTACCATAAAATTATAATATAAAAAAATATTTTATTTTCTTTCCCAATATATCTACATATATTTTTTTCGACATTCCCTTTCCCCTGGTTCAAGGGTATGCTAGTATATGATATATCCCATGATATAATAGCCCCAAGGGTTAGCTCAAGTGATTATGAGCCAGCCATGAAGCTATCCCTAATAGAGAAGGTCACTAGTTCGAATCTATTGTTCTCCCTTGAAGTTAGGTAAAAAATATTGGTTGGGAAAGTACGTGAGATATTACCTCGGAAAAAAATATCCCATATCGAAAAAAAAATATCCCATGATATAATATATTATATCATATCTTCTCATAAGTCATGTATGTATAAGTCGACATATTACATGATATAATATATATTATATCATGTCATATATAATATATTATACTATATGATACTCATAAATATGAATCCAACCCATGTACACTTATAAATATGAACTTAATTTATTTTATGTGTTTTTTTATTATTTTAAATAGGAAGTGATTAATGTAAGAATGAAATTTATTTTAAATATATTTAAAATTAAATTATTTTAAGAGTATTTTATTTTATGGATATATTTATATAACATTTAAATTAATTTATAAGAATTTTTTTATTATGAGTATTTTATTTAAAACATTATTATAGTTAACTATAAGTTGTTATCCACTATTTAAAATGTCGCAAATAATTTTTTTTAATTCAAGTAATGTCAATTAAATTATTAAGATGATGTTATCTTTTAAAATGTGATTGGTTCTTGTAAAATTGATTTTAATATTACATTTTTTTTGTTTTGAGAACCATTTTTTTATCTCTAAAATTCCCTAACTAGTATCTAAGATTTCATACATTTAAAATTTCTTAAATGTTAACGTAAAACTTTTTGATAGGGAAAAAATTGATTATTATTCTATATAATGTGTTTCTTCTTAATTATATTATATTTCTTTTTACAAAATTATTTTACTTATTTTTTTTATATTCCATTGATGGAGTTTAATTAATTCAATTAAGTTACTCGTAAACATTAATATCAAATTGATTTTAATCATATTTATTAAATTATATATCTTAATATTATTATAATTGAAAATTATGAGCAACACGATATTTTTTGTTTTCTTGCCAGGGAAAATTTTCGCTAATTTTCTATGCTTTTTCCAAAAAAAATGTTTGTCAATAACCCAATTTTATGGAAATTATATAAAATTTTTAGAAATTTGAATACATTTATAAAAATGTTACCAAAATTTGTATATTTTGTATATTAAGGACTACAAAGATTTGTCAAAATTTCTACATTCTAAAATAAATTTCCATCCTTAAAATGATTTATCTTCTTAACTCATTATATTTTTATTTACACATTCCTTGTAATTTTTGTATATGATAATGATAAAATTACTAAGATTATATTGCTTCAATCATACAATTAAAAATCACTTTAAATTAAGCCCCGCCCTCACCACATGACATAGGAAAAAGTTGACCTCACCACCTGATATAGGAAAAAATGATTATAGACTATAGCATATTGAAATATATTATATAATATAAAAAAATTGATTTTGGTGAATGATTTGTAACCTAATAATTGCTTAGAAGGGATGAAGTTGTTTATATTAAAATAACACCAAGTGGGTGATGTGGATCCCATGCCAAATACATTGATTAAGAGATATGGTGGATATTTTTTTTTGCAAGAAAATTGTAAAGTACATAATAAGGGGCTGTGAATTGATATGTGTGGCCCCACTTTAGAGAAAAAGTTGATTCAAAGACAATGATTGAATTGATTCCATGGCCCCACCCTATGAAATTTCAATAATTCATGTGTATGGTTCCACCCTATGACATTTGAAAACTATAAATAGATGCGACAAAGCTTATTTGTTTTACATTATGAGGTCCTTCCTTTTATGCCATTTACACAATAATTTTTAATAGTATAATTTAAATTATAAATTTGATATCAAAAAGCCAATTTTTTAAGTTGATTGAAAAATTATTTTATATGTTACATGTTTTTCTTAGTATAGTCCAAAATATTAGTTTGTCCTAAAAAAATAATAATCCATTTCTCAGTTAGTCATTCGTCATTCATGTATATGAAATTTTTAATTTAGATTTTATTTAATTTGTAATTTTATTTATCAGTTAGTCATTCGTCATTGATGTATATGAAATTTTTAATTTAGATTTTATTTAATTTTATTTTAAATAAATATATGTAGTGTATATTTATTAAACATTTATTTTATTTTATTTTATTTTATTTAGAATAAGTTTTATTAAATTTATTTTTAAATAGGTTAATATTGTTATTTTAATAATGTTAATGACATATTTTTGAAGAAGGATAAGTTAGAAGCATGCGTGTTGTCCCAACTCTTGCTCTGGTTTGATGTATTGATTGCAATGGTTGATTTTGCCGAGGGGGGGCGTGGCGGGATCCTGACCCCTCCGAACACTAATGCCCACACATTCCATGCCATGGTTTCAATGTTTGTAAAAAATTCATAGGTTCAACCCTCACAATTTGTAAAGAAGTTGGACGATATGTCAAAGATTAATCTCCCTCCCTCCATGGCCAGGAAGAAGGAATTGTCACTTTTTAATAGAGGTTTGATTAGCTAATTCACTAGCATTTTTCCCTATCCAAAATATGTTTCTCTTTGACTGCAAAAAAATTGGGTTCCTCTCATCAAGGTTTCTTTAAGTCATTTTTTCTGTGGGAGAGGCTTTTATGCTTTCCTCTTTGAGCAGAAGGAATATAGGAATTTGATATTCCAAAGTGGGCCTTACTTTTTGAGTTAAAGAGGGATGTATTTGAATAAATGAATGACCCCTAATTTCATTCCAAAAAATGAAGTCCCATATTTTTTTCTTGTGTGGGTTTGTCTTCCCCATCTTCATCTACATTGTTGGAGCGACGGTGCCCTTTGTCGCATCGGTAATTCCCTGGGTCATTACATTGATAGGGTGGAGTCGAAAGAGAACATGTTTTCATGTGCTAGGATTTGTGTTGAATTCGACCTTGAAAAATCTATAGTAGAGGTGGTGCTAATCACCTTGGACAATTGACAATATGTGCACTACCCGGATATGGCCATTTTGCAAAAAATTGCAAGAAGGCCTCTCCACCTCAACCCTATGGTAATGGGCCTAAGGATCAGTTGCGAATGGTGAAAATTAATTTTCGTGTAGGGGGGAACTCTCACAATCTTAGTTCGTCTTATAGACCCCCCTCTTCAAGTCAAGCCATTCCCCAAAAGTTTGTTGGTGTTACTAGTACTTCAACAAATATGGTTCAAAAGAATAGTTTTGAAGTTTTATCTCGGATGCAAGACAAAGAAGATGATCCATTAAATATTCATGTCACTTTAGATTAACTATCCCTCAGGATCCTCCTTCAATCCAACCCTCTTCAGGGTCTCCTTCTTTCAAATATAGGGTCAATCACAAATCCAGAGAGGAAAATAAGACCACCTTTGTTAACCCCTTGCATGAGAAAATGACCTATGTTATTATGGGTTTGGAAGAAGTAGAAAACTTCAAAGATGCAGAGTTAACCCTTCCAAATTATAAAGACAGAGACTTTGACATTGATTACTCAATTGATGAATATCAATATGATAAGGCCTCTAAGGAAAACCTTCTAAGAAGATATGGATAGAAGGCATATTGAATCGTTAGGGAGGAACAAACAAACAAAGAAATCATGCTTGGATCTCATCATACCATCCCAAAAATGCTTGGGACCATTGAAAATCTGAAAAGATCAGGAAACAATGTAGCATCTAGAAGGGGTTCTTCTTTTAACCCTTATAAATAATGATTATTGTCTCTAAGAATTGCAAGGGTTTAGGAAACACCCCACAATCCTCCATTTCCCAAGATCTCATTCAAAATGAAAAGTTGTATATCCTCTTGCTCCATGAGACCAAAATGAAAGCATATGACAGAAGGAAAATTCCACCGGGAGTGATCAAACATTGGTATTATATAGTAAAAGATGTTAGGGGTGCTTCTAGAGGTCTTTGTACTTTTTGGAAACTTCTCATTGGATTTTGTCTAAATTTAAATCCTCTCTTGATAAAAAAATATTTGTGGTTATCAACATATATATGTCAGAGAATCCCTTGGAAAAGTTGGCCTCTTGGAATTCTATTTTAAGTCTATAGGACATAGGGTTTTCTTTGGACTAAATTATAGTTGGAGACTTCAACACTATTAGGAAAAACTCTAAAAAAAGAGGGGGTTTCTTTGGAAGATACCCTTCTAGGGACAAAATGGAAGAACTAATAGTTTATTGGAACCTTATTGATTTGATCCTACTTCATGGAAAATTTACTTGGACAAACAAGTGCTTCAAACCAAGTCACATTGCTTCCCACTTGGACCATTTGTTTGTCCACATTATCTTTCTCTCTGCAAACTCCTCCCTCAAATCCTATATCCTCCCCTCGCTCATTTTTTACCATAAACCCATCTATCTTCACATCCACCTTCTCCCGAATTTCAACCCCCTTCCCTTCCTCTTTCTAACCCTTTGGATCGACTTGCCTGATGTAGAACGATTGGTCGTTGTTGCTTGTAAAACATGGATACCTAGAAACCCTATATTCATTTGGGAATAAAATCTCATATTGGTAAAGCATGTTATTAAATGTTGGGGCAAAAATTATTTTATTCCCCCCTACTTGGCCCTTGAGGGATTAAAAGGAAAGCTCAAGTCCCTTCAATTACAAATGAAAGAAAATGAAATCACAGAATAGTTGCAGTTAGAAGAATTACAAACTCCAGACCCGAATTCAAAGAGAGATTAAAAGGGAAGAGGAGTATTGGCCCATTAAATCTCAAAGTCTATGGATGAAAGTAGGATATCGAAATACAAAATTTTTCCATAAGCAAGAATAGACACACCTTTCTAAAAATAACACGACAACCATTGTGTTGGAGGACGGCTCTAGAATCTCGTATTTTGAAAGAATTAAGACATCAAATCATAGTTTTTATGTAGATATTTTCACCCAAAAGGATGCAACAAACAATCAAAATACCGACTCCATGAAAGAACACATTCCAACCACTATTTCTGAGGAAAATCAATATCTGACTCGACCTATAGAGGAAGCTAACTTGTATGCATCTATTTGGAGCTTAGACCCAGACAAGGCTCCCGGTCTGAATGGATTTCCTATATATTTCTATAGACATTTCTAGGAGCCCATTAAGTTTAATCTTTTAAGAGTGTCACATTAGGCTCACAAATATTTTA
>ML808948.1:79654-99421 GCA_009831015.1 Picea engelmannii | reverse complement strand
ATATATAACTTTAGATATTATCTATCTTTTTTATTTTTATGTTTCATTAATAAAATTTCATTAATTTAATTTAATTATTTGTGAACATTAATGTTAAATTAATTTTAATCATATTTACCAACTTATATTAAGATTATATTAAGATTGAACATTATTAAATTTTGGTTTCCTCAATCCATTACATTTTCATTTGCACATCCGTTGTGATTTGCATATATGATAATGATAAAACTACAAAATTGATTCATAGAACACAACCACCTAACATAGACAAAATTGATTCATAGAACACAACATATTGAAATATATTATATGATATAAAGAATATGATTTTGGTGAATGATTTGTGATCTAATAATTGTTGAGAAGGGATGAAATAGTTGATATTAAAATAACACCGACAAAATTGATTCATAGAACACAACATATTGAAATATATTATATGATATAAAGAATATGATTTTGGTGAATGATTTGTGATCTAATAATTGTTGAGAAGGGATGAAATAGTTGATATTAAAATAACACCAAGTGGTTGATGTGGATCCCCTAACAATTAAGACCCTAACAATTAAGACGTATGGTGGATAATTTTTTTGGGATTCTTGGATAATTTTGTTGGGATTCGAATTGATATGTGTGGCTCACCCAGACAAAATTCATTATAAACATTTATGTGAATTGATGTGTGAGACCCACCCTATAATATTTGAACAATGTAAATAGATATGCCAAAGCTTATTTGTTTTACATGCTGAGGTCCTTCCCTTATATGTAATCTCCACAATAAGTGATATAAAAAAATATTTGATACTTTATGTCGTTTTCAAAGTTGATATAAAAGTCCAAAATATTGGTTTGTCCAAAAACAAATCATCCATTATATATATATATATATATATATATATATATATATTTATTTATTTGTTTAAATAAATATAAATTATGTATATGTTTTAAATATTTAATTTAATTTAAATTAAATTTTATTAAATTCATTTTTAAATAAGTTAATATTGTTATTTTAATAATGTCAATGATATCTTTTTTATAATATTAATATCAAATTTGCTGTCAAAAGTATTTGATTTAATATATATGTGTGTTTTTTTAATTTATATTTTTTTAAATAAATATATATTGTGTGATATATGTGTGTTTTTTTAATTTATATTTTTTTAAATAAATATATATTGTGTATATTTTTTAAACCTTTTATTTAATTAAATTAAAGTTTATTAAATTCATTTTTATTTAAATATGTTAATATTGTTATTTTAATAATGTTAATGATAGATTTTTTATAATATTAATATCAAATTCTATGTCAAAAAGTATTTGATTTAAATTCTTCTAGGTGAAATTTATTAGTCTATTCATATGAATTTATTAGGGATATTATCCATAAATATTCAAAACATCTCTCAGATTTTTTCATAGAGATTTCCTCATAAAGTTCTTGAATATTTTTTAATAAAACTTTGTAATAACAGTAGTTCCTTTTTCATCATTATATGCAGTCTTTTATTTGGAATCGTTCACAAGAATCATGTTTCTACAATAATAACCCTGGAATATATCACAAATTTTCTATAAACATGTGTATTTCCAACGTCTACAAAATCATTTCAACTCATATGCTCACAATCCTTTTGTGTTAGAATGAATTGTTGTAATGTCAATCCTATAGTTTTAAGTACGAAAAAAACCATTTACTTTGTAGATTAGAATAATGCCCATAGCTCAACATTAAAGATATTAAGCATTTGTCAAAAAAATCCTAGTACACATAATGAAGAATAAAGGTATTTATAATAAAAAATTAATTAATGTATTTTTTTATTATTATATGTATCAATGCCTTTTTTTTATTAAAAATAATTAATCGTTCATTTCTCAAAATTTTTGCACTTGCAAAGAAAAATATAACAAGGAAAGTAAAATTGCAAGTTATACATTACAATGCTAATTATATAGTAAATACTTAATAGATTCATGCATTCAATTTAAAATATCAATGATACAATTATTTTTATTTTTTGAAATTTATTTGTGTTTTAGTATACCTTTTTTTTAAGGAAAACCTTGTGGGGAAACTCTCAAGCACTTTTTTGCATTCAGATGACACCGAATGTAAATTTATTAGTAATGATTACAACATCTAACCCAGAAGGGACCTGCTAAATTAACTATTTAGTATCGTATCCATACTAATTAATAATTAATTTCTCAAAATTTTCATATCACATAAAAATACAAATATATTAAAGTTATAAATGAAAAACTTGTGCTGAACTTATGATGGAGTGAAAACCAAATTACACATTCAAATAATAAGTACAACTATAACTTGTAATTATCAATAATTTCTTTAAATGTTTTTAACCAACGTCCACCCGTGAATGAGGCTCTAAACTTTTTAAAAAAGGGGCACACATTTTTTTTTTTAAATTTGACTCTTTCACATATTAACCATCATATGCCAACTTGAGGAGAGCTTGAAGAAATGTTTCCAACTATTTTCTATACAAATGTAACATCCCACTCTTGTGCACACCTGATTGGACTTATTCTTTGAGGACACTTGCGTGCAAGTGATCCAGCTCATATACGATTGGTTGTTTTTTATTATGACTATGAGATGTTGTGAGTCTGATGATATGTTATTTTGCTATATTTATATCGACAGGTGCTATTGCCTAGTTTCTCCTGAGTGTGCAGGACTCTGGACATTAGAGGATGTCAATAGAATAGATGGATCTCCTTGGAATCTGGATCAAGTAAGGAAGTGGACATGTTATGGTTTGAATGTTTTTGATATTACAGATATGACATATGACTAGATATTATGATGTTGATTGTTATAGCTAACACATTTCGTTGATGGATGGAGGCTGATGATAGCTTGCTAACCAGACTCACATAGAAGTAAAGGGATCACACACGACAACTAGAGACATTGAGGAAGAGGTGTGGCAGTAGCCTTGCCACTACCTACTAGCACTCTCTTCGTGGCACGAATTGTAGGTTAACGATTACCTAGTTCGAGAGATCCACGATGTCATGAGGGAATACTATGACAATCACCCACGATGATTTTAAGGGGCATGCAATAAGGCAGGGTCCTTACTCCTTACAGACCCTTAGTCTCCCATAAGGTCACCTAACGGAGTGTTGACTCTAGAGGTTTGACGTCTACCAAATTCAATCAAGAGGCGAGTGGCACCCTTGGAGCACGTAGTGCGTCTTGAAGGGCACGTCGCATAAATAAAACCAGAATGCAAGCAAGTGGCACTCTTGGAGCACGTAGTGCTTCCTGAAGGGAACGTCGCGATATTAGATATGGTAAGTTAATAAACCTAGTACCTAGAAAACTATGCTTCCTTAGGACCTAGTCTACCTTAAAATGAATGATGTTATGAGTAAAGTTTAATAACAATTTTTTTTTCCTTAAGAACTGTTGCCAAGCCTAGTGAATTTAAAACCTAGGTCTAAGTAGAACCTATGAACAACAAAAATCTAAATAGACATGTAACAAGAAGGAGGTAAAGAAAATTCAAACATTAATAATTAAAGTAAAATTTTAATGAAGAATTAATTTATTAAAAGGGTAAATTGTTGTTTATATCTAAACTTGTTAAATATGAACTTGGAAGAAAAGATGAAACTTAAGGAAAAAGGGAATGTCTAACATAGTAGGGAATCTAGTCTTTGGAACCTTCTAATTATGAACTCAACTAGGTTTTAAGAAATGAGTAAGTCATTTAAGAATTGTATGGAAATAAAGAGACACCGAGGAGCATTTTCAGGAACGCTTTTAGGTGGGTGAGGGAAATAGGAAAATTTAATTAATTAATTAATTAATTTTCTGGTGCAACTAAGGGATCAGGTGACATGTGTACAAGGGAGTTTTATCCTAATTAAATCTTGATAAAAAGAATCTAATGAGGGTTTGGGCAAGTAATTACTAAGAAAACTCTATAAAAAGAATGAAGGAGGAGGAGTATCATCACGTCTGATGTGCGTAAGGTTACGTTGCTAGAATTTGTATTGATTGAATTTTCTTGTGGGATTTGGGATACCTATCTTGGTTAACGAGTGGTAGCTCGATCTTGCGAAGAGAATTGGGAGCTAGCATTCTCTGGTATTCTGTGTGTGGCCCCTTTACGGCTCAAGGGGATCAGGAGGAAGAAGAGTACCCCTAGCACTGGCTGGGAGGTACCGGTTGTAATTTATAGACTTTATTGTAATTTATTGTAATTATTTTACTAGTTTTCATAGCCTTTATTGTAATTTATTGTATTGTATAGCCTTTATTGTAATTTATTTTACTAGTTTTCATTCATGCTTGTATTGCGCCCAAGACCTTTTTGCGCTAGGCAAACCATATCCGCACTGAAGTCATCTGTCTTACCGCCTCTCCGACTGCACAAAACCCACGCGATCGACACGATGACTCCCTCGTGGATTGGTCTTGGGACTTGACTGGGGTTGGGTTGGGTGTGATGCTGGGTCTCAGCCTTGAATCTCTTCTACGATTAGTGTTTTAGACTTGGAAATAACCAAGAGATCCGTAAACAATAGACTGTGGCCTGCCTATCTTGCAACATGGATCCTTCTCCGAGGAATAAAAAATGTTCGTTTCTGTCATCCCTAAAACCTGGGTTTAAGCTTCCCGATGTTTATCATCCTGGGATGATTGGCTCTGCTCCAAATCTGGTTTCAAGGCTTCCTGTTTTATTTTGGAAGTCAACTTGACTCTCTTACCCTGAAGGTCGATCTTGACTCAAAGATTGTTCCTTCAAGCTCGAATTTCTAACGAGCTCCAGTCTATCCTCCCGATTGTGGATTTTTTGCCCTAACATGCGCTGAATTGACCTCCCGACTGCACCGAAACCAGCGGAGGCCACCGTTCCACGTAGAGAACGTGGAAATCCTTATTTTTTTACCTTTGCGCCTGACAGAATGGCGTCCCCTTTCCCTTATTTCCGAGATGCATGTCCAAAGTTACGCCCCTGAGGTACATACTGTCCTCAGGGTCTGGAACGTTATAGTTTTCTGCGAGTCTGTCTTTCCTTGATTGGTAGTGGCAGTTTCTTTTGTTTTATCATCAATTTCAATTACTAACAACTGGAAATATTAATTACGCCAAAGGCGTATACCTATTGGAGATGGGCACAATTAATGATCTTTTAATCTTAAATTCTAATCTGATGGTTATGCATTGAAGATGCTGGCATATTCTTAGTCGTCCTCCAAAATCAATGGGTCAGATTTATTGTTGATAACTTCTTTGAATTTATAAATGCATCGGTTAACCTGTTTACTTTTTAACATTTACCTAATCATATTAAGAAATTACTGTAACATTATATGATTGCCACGTTTAATTATTCTTCATCCCTTTGTCAGTAGAGATTACATGGTTGAGATGTGAAGAGTTTTCTTCATACATGAGCCTGGCGTTTTTACTAAAAAAATTTTTAACAAGAGAGTTTTTTTTTTATCTGCAGTAAATCTTTTGGCGTTCACCAGCCACGTGTTAGCGGCTGTGCTAGTTATTATCTAGTCCGCAAATTCTGAGTAAATGGCAGTTGAAACTAA
Organism: Picea engelmannii; assembly: GCA_009831015.1. NCBI lineage: Eukaryota > Viridiplantae > Streptophyta > Pinopsida > Pinales > Pinaceae > Picea > Picea engelmannii. The sequence continues at coordinate 93,817 of ML808948.1, read as the reverse complement.
TGTCTATAATCTAATTGCATATAAATTCTACTTGGAAAAATTCAATTACAGTGTGTTGGCGGAATTTAATTGTTATTTAAATTGAAATTCTGAGTGAATGGTAGTTGAAACTAATGTCTATAATCTAATTGCATATAAATTCTACCTGGAGAAATTCAACTACAGTCGGTAGGCGGAATTTAATTATTATTTAAATTGAAATTTATGAGTAATGGCAAGTGGCCATTTCCTTTGGTTTTATAATTGCTGGGTATTGTTATAACTTAAGGCATTGAAAAATTGTGTTAGGCGACTGATTTCCTTTTCCAGATTCAATTCATTATAGATTGGAGCCTCGCGCCAAGAATCGTGTGAATGGCAGGTGGTTGAGTTTTTATTTTAATTATTATTGCTCTTAACAGTCAATTCCGATTAGTATAGAGATTGAGTTAAAGGAAGTGTGGTTTTCCAAGGGAGTTTAGCTTGATTTAGCAATTCCTTTCGTTCAGAACCATGAATTGCGTCTAGGGATACGCAAAATGCCTTTTAGTATTCCTTTCAGAAAAATTTAATTCTTTTACTTTACTCTACAACATTTCAGTGTTTTCAGATTTAAGCTTGGGTTAAGAGACATGTGGAAGGGCAAAAACTAATGATTCACTTGATAAGTCTTTTAATTACTTAGGGCAGGGCACTAACCAAGGAATTAGTGGATGATAGTTTGAATGGTAGTTGGTTAGTGTTTATAATTGTTTATGGCAGGTATTAATTTATGAGCCACATTGAATTTAACGACGTAGTTAGTGTATTCCTGTAAGATGCTTTTAAAAATAATTTATTAATTTTAAGATGCTTCCTTCCTTATGATGTTTATGATGTTTAAAGGGAAGTCTGGAAGCCTTGTTACATGTTAATTTAATATTTAATGTCAAATCAAAAATTGTTAAATTATACGATCTTCCAAATTGGTAATGTTTAAAGGGTTGTTTCTAAAAGGGAGTTAAAGCATTGCTATCCTTTAAGAGAAGGTAGGTAAGTGTTGTTTTATGCCTTAACATTAATTGAGTTTAGATACCTGAGATATTCCGATGATGATAATTTATTAATGAGATACTTATAAATTGTTGCACAACCCTAAACATGTAATGAATATGGTTACCTTGTGCCTTGTTTAATTGGATTGATTGGAGTGCTCTTGTTTATAGATTTCATTTTAAAATACGACAATTAAGTCTTGGACTTATGGCGTTTGGTTTTTGTGTTTGGTTAAGGGTTTGAGACTGTTAGGTTTGTGCCTTACTTACAATCACGCTTGTCGCATGCGGCGACATGATTCCTTATGACAGGGTCAAGGCACGCATTGATCGATATGTGCGTATGATAACTGGCCCCAGATCTTGTTCTTCCTAATGATGATGATGATGATGATTATTTGAATTATTGTATTGTAAATTGTTGTAACGTGTGGTTGTGTTTTGGTTTCTCGCTCGTCATAAGGGTCCAATTTCCTGTGTCGTTTTTTTATGCTTTTTGCATTTGGTTGATCTGATGTTGTCTTCTAGATTAGTAGGCATGGCCTTACTTGTGTCGGGCGGGATGTAGAAACCTTGTAGGATAGGATAGGCGGGTAGTCATTTTTATTCTTCACCTGATTGAATGTTCGTTTGTTTCTTAAGCTACATGATGTGCTAATTTGCTAGGTCGTTGTGTTTGTATGATGCGTGATTTGCATGCGTTGTGTTCGTCGTCAAGTTGCGACGCTTGATTATATTATTGACATTACTTGCCTTGCATTCAAAAAAAAAAATTACTTGTTATGTTGCACATGTTGTCATAACAGTGGGGTTAGTTACATATGGTATCAAAGACGGTTCGACCCACGACTTGGGATCACTACGACTTCCATTGATTAGATGCTTGATTATAAAATGTCGCTAATTAAATTGATTTGTATTCGTGCAGGTAATCATGGTTAGAGGACACTATGGAGGAAGATGATGGGATGCTAGGGGAAGAGGCACGATGCTCCCAATAACATCCACACCCAAGGGGTTTAACCCTAGGGAGACGAGCAAGTTGTCGGGCAGGAACAGATAGTTGTAGGTGATGTAGTTGGGTTGATGAGGTCCTTTCAGAGGATGTATGAGGCATTGATCATCCATTTGGATAGAGATGAGGCCAAGGTGATAGCACTTCCCGAGGGACACCGTGCGCCTCGATTGGTATTGGTAGCATTCACCGCGAAATCGACAAGGTCAAATTTCCTGAGTTCTTTGGTGCCCCGGACGACGCAACCGCCGAGGCCTGGTTGGAGAATATGGTGATGCGCTTTTCACTTCGTGACTATACATACAAGATGAAGGTTCGCATGGAGATATTTCAGCTGGAGGGGAGCACTCTTCTATGGTGGAAGATGCTCCTGCCGCAATTGAAAATGGTCATCGAAGATGTGTCATGGGAATTATTCGAGGAACGATTTCAGGAGAGGTATCTGTTTGAGGAATTATTCGAGCATCAGCTCAACGATTTCAATGCCTTACGATAGGGCAGTCACATGGTACCTAAGTACGAGTGTCATTTTATGGTGCTGCTTTGGTATGCTCTGCACCTCAATACCGGTAATCTTAAGGTCAACAAGTTCGTTTTCATCCTTAATGTCAGCATTCGAGAAAAAGTGAGGATTTTGATGCCTCAAACCTTGCACAATGTTGTCCAGAAGGCCCTCATAGTAGAGGAGGATCTCATTAGCGGGAGTCAGAGCAAGACTCCGGCGAGACCAACAGGGCAGGTGACATCTGGTGCATAGCAACACGAGACACCAGCTAGTAATCCACCGAGATATCGAGGCGCTCTGAGAGGATCCACATTCAATACACCATGACGATCGATGCCTCAACAATGATCTCCTTACAAAGACCACACCACCAGCACCAACGTCGACTGTAGCAACAACAGTTTAGGCATGTTCAACAGAATAGACCATGGTTTTAGGCCGATGGGCCGTTAGCTTCTACTTCAGGTACCAGGAGTACTGGACCAAAGCCCGAGTGCTAGACATTTGGGGAGCCACATTACCAGCATGAATTCCTAGTTGAGAGGGCCAAAGCATCTAGATCAACCGAACTACTACCATGGGAGATTTGGGCAAGGCCCCTCGAATTCATGCAGCGGTGAATAAATTCCAGGAAGAGCACTAGTCTACTATTCTCGAGACATTAGGTACCATTGCTGACAAGAACCTTAGTATTTTTATAGATCCAGGTGCTACAGAGAGTTCTATTTCTGATGCAACGCTAAAAATAATTAAGGTAAAGGCAATCGAACAGGATGATTTTAGCTTTGTAGAAATGGATTTTGGAGCCAAACAAAAGGTTGGAGGGAAGGTTACGAGTTGTAGCCTTAACTTGTGAGAGTTTGTCACAAGGGCCAACCTATACGTTATGATATTAGGGTCTTATGACGTCGTGATCGGTATGGACTGGTTGGAATTGCATGAGGCGATACTCAACTGTAAGACGAAACAATTGAGCTTGGTCAATGATGTGGGACAAAGATGCGTGATTGTAGGTAGGAACCAGGGAGTCTCCCTAAGGTTCATCTCTTCCCTACATCTTCGGAAGAGCATGCGCAAGGGATGCAAGCTATATGCAATCCTTGCGTTAAACAAAAATGGCATGGCGAAAGGCCTATAAAACCTTCCGGTATTGCGAGAGTTTGTGGACGTCTTCATAGAGGAGTTACCGGGGGTGCCACCTAAAAGGGAGTTGTAATTTCCCATCGAACTAAAACTCAGAACTAAACCGATAGAAAGAACGCCTAATCGGATGTCGACCCCAGAGTTACAGGAGTTGAAAATGCAACTGAAGGAATTGTTGGACCTAGGAATTATACATCTGAGTGTGTCACCGTGGGGTGCGCCTGTTATTTTCATACGGAATAAGGATGGGTCATGGAGACTCTGCATTGACTACCATCAATTGAACAAGGCAATGATAAAGAACCAGTATTCGTTGCCAAGGATTGATGATCTATTTGATCAGATGAAATGGGTGACAATGTTTTCAAAGATCGACTTAAGATCAGGGTATCACCAGTTATGGATAAAGGAGGATGGCATCCCTAAGACCGCCTTTAAGACGAGGTTTGGACATTATGAGTTTATTGTTTTACCGTTTGGACTAACAAATGCCCCAGGGATATTTATGAGCTTGATGAATGGGGTGTTCCGTGAATACTTGGACAAGTTTGTTCAAGTGTTCATTGACAATATTTTGATATATTCTTGGACGATGGAGGAGCATGATGAGCACTTGCACTTGGTACTACAGTGTCTACAAGAAAAAAATTGTTTGGGAAACTATCTAAATGCTCGTTTTATCAATCAAAGATTCATTATTTAGGGCATGTCATCTCTGGCGAAGGCATCGTGGTGGATCCCGCGAAGGTAGAGGCTATTATGGAATGGCCTGTGACAACAAATGTCCCAGAAGTGTGTAGCTTCATGGGTTTAGCAGGATATTATCGATGGTTCATCAAGGGTTTTTTGAAGATAGAAAATCCGATTACAGAATTTCGGAAGAAGAACAAGAAGTTTGTTTGGACCGAGAAATGCACAGAAGCATTTCAGAGGCTCAAGGAGATGTTGACGAGTGCGTCGATACTAAAGGTCGCTGACATGGATGAGGACTTCTTGGTATGCACTAATGTATCCAAGGAAGGCCTAGGCAGAGTCTTGATGGAAGATGTTCAAGTTATCTCTTATATCTCGAGAAAGTTATGAAGGCATGAGGATAACTATGAGATGCATGATTTGGAGTTGTTAGCCATTGTGTATGCCTTGAGAGTATGGAGACATTACCTTATTGGACAAAAATTTGAACTAAAAACAGACCATTGTGGTTTACAACACTTTCTTACGTAAATCGACTTGAAAACGCGACAATGGCGTTGGTCAAAATTGCTTAGCGAGTATGATTTCAAGATCACCTAAATAAAGGGAACAATGAACAGAGTGGCCAATGCGTTGAGTCGAAGACCACACATTTTCTTAGTGATTCCTCTTCATATGAATCTACATCAAAAGATTCTAACTTTACAACATGACGATGACTGGTACAACGAGGTCAAGGCGTTTATCGGACAAAACAAAATTATGGTGCCACAATTTGAGGGATTTACGGTGGACAACGATGAATTATTGAGATTTAAAAATTGGATTTATGTACCGCCCAACAACGACTAGAGGAGTTTGATCCTAAAAGAGGCTCATAGAGTAGTGTACATGACTCATTGAGGAGTCACAAAGATGAGGGAAGACCTTAAACCCTTATTCTTCTGAAAAGGAATGAAGGCATACATAGTCAACTACGTGGCAAGATGTCTAGAATGTCAGTAGGTGAAGGCTGAACATAGACATCCGACATGATTACTACAACCAAACGCCATTTCAGAATCAAAATGGGAGGTCATTTCGATGGATTTCATAGTTGAATTGCCACTGATGGAAAGAAGACACGACTCAATTTTTGTAGTAGTCGACACTCTGATGAAGAGTGCTCATTTTATTCCTGTGTGTATGACATATCAGGCACCCAACATAGCTAGAGTTTTCATTAGTGAGATAGTGAGGATGCATGGCGTTCCTAAGAGGATTATATCCGATCGAGGATCGGTGTTTACATAACGATTGTGGACAATTTTCCAAGAGGCCTTGGAAACCCAACTTAACTTTAGTACCGCGTATCACCTAGAGACAGACGGGCAGAACGAGCGAACGAACCAAATCTTGGAGGATATGTTGTGTATGTATGTGATGGACGAACATAAGCTTTGGGAAGAATTATTTCCACTGATAGAATTTGTATATAACAATAATTATCAAAGCACCATTAAGATGACACCTTTCGAGTTTCTTTACGGGCGACCATGTCAGATGCCTTTGAGTTTGGATCAGCTTGAGGATAGGGTCCTGGTGGGACCAGAAGCAATACAAGAAATGGAAGACCAAATTAAAACAATAATACAAAGGATCAAGGAAGTGCAGGATTGACATAAGAGTTATGCCGATGCACATTGTGTCGACCGTAGTTATGAAGTTGGCGATCGAGTCTTCGATCAAGTTTGGAAAGGGTGATAAACTCTCTCCTAGGTTTTTGGGACCTTTCAAGGTTGTGGAAAGAAAGGGGCCCGTGGCCTATCGACTAGCCTTACCTGATTATTTGAGGTGTATGCACGATGTATTTCACCTATATGTTTTGAGACATTATGTTAGTGATCCTACACATGTGATTGACATGATTTCCTTGCAGGTATCAAATGAGGGTGCGCTCACAATGAAACCAATACGCATTCTGGACCATTGCATTCAACATCTATGGCGTCGAACAATAGATCAAGTCAATGTCTAGTGGGGCAACTATAGTCTGCACTCGACGACCTAGGAGGACACATATGATATACGTCAATAGTTTTCATTTTTGTTTGATATATAGACATATTGATATTGTTAGACACTTTATTTCGACTCTTATATACTGTGAAACTTCAGGATGAAGTTTAAAACAAGAGGGGGTGTATGTAACATATTGCTCTTGCACAGACCTGATTGGACTTAATCTTTTAGGACAGTTGTGTGCAAGTGATCCAGTTCATATACGATTGGTTATTTTTTATTATGACTATGAGATGTTGTGGATATGATGATATGTTATTTTGCTATATTTATATCGATAGGTGTTATTGACTGGTTTCTCCTGAGTGTGCAGGACTCTAGACTTTAGAGGATGTTGATGGCCTAGATGGATCTCCTTGGACTCCAGATCGAGTTAGGGAGTGGACATGTTATGGTTTGAATGTTTTTGATATTACAGATATGACATATGACTAGATATTATGATGTTGATTGGTATAGTTGCCACATTTAGTTGATGGATGCAGGATGAAGATAGCTTTCTAACTAGAATCACATAGGAGTAAAGGGGTCACGCATGAAAACTAGATACATTGAGGGAGAGGTGTGGCAATAACCCTATCACAATCTACTAGCACTCCCGTCGTGGATCGAACTGTAGGTTAACAATTACCTAGTTCAAGAGATTCAAGATTCCATGTGGGCAGACTGTGACAGTCTCTCACGATGATTATAAGGGGCACACAATAAGGCATGATCATTATTCCTTAGAGGCCCTTAGTCTCCCACAAGGTCAGCTAACAGAGTGTTGACTCCACGGGTTTGACGTCTACCAAATTTAGTCAAGAGGCGAGTGGTACCCTTGGGGCACGTATTTAATCTTGAAGGGCACGTCGTGCAAATAAAACTAGAATGCAGACGAGTGGCACCCTTGGAGCACGCAGTGTGTCTTGAAGGGCATGCCGTGATTTTAACTATGGTAAGTTAATAAACCTAGTACCTAGAAAACTATGCCTCCTTATGACCTGGTCGGCCTTAAAATGAATGATGTTATTTGTAAAGTTTAATAACAATTTTTTTTTTATTAAGAACTGTCACCGAGCCTAGTGAATTTAAAACCTAGGTCTAAGTAGAACGTGTGAACAAAAAAACTATAAATATACATGTAACAAGAAGGGGGTAAAGAAAATTCAAACATTAATAATTAAAGTAAAATTTTAATGAAGGATTAATGTATTAAAAGAGTTAATTGTTGTTTATATCTAAACTTGTTAAATCTGAACTTAGAAGAAAACATGAAACTTAAGGAAAAGGGGAATGTCTAACATAGTAGGGAATCTAGTCTTTGGAACCTTCTAATTATGAACTCAACTAGGTTTTAAGAAGGCGTAAGTCATTTAAGAATTGTAAGGGAATAAAGGGACACAGAGGAGCATTTTTAGGAATGCTTTTAGGTGGGTGAGGGAAATAGGAAAATTTAATTAATTAATTGATTGATTTTCTGGTGCAGCTAAGGGATCGGGTGACATGTGTACGAGAGAGGTTTATCCTAATTAAATATTAATAAAAAGAATCTAATGAGGGTTTGGGCAAGTAATCACTAAGAAAACTCTATGAAAAGGATGGAGTAGGAGGAGTATCATCACGTCTGGTGTGCATAAGGTTACGCTGCTAAAATTTGTCTTGACTGAATTTTCTTGTAGGAGTTGGGATACCAAGCTCGATTGATGAGTGGTAGCTTGATCTTGTGAGGCAATCTGGGAGCTATCATTCTCTGGTATTTTGTGCATGGCCCCTTTGTGGCTCGGGGGGATCAGGGGGAAGAAGAGTACCCCTAGCATTGGCTGGGAGGTATCAGTGAGGTCACAGCGGTTAGCGAGCAGGAGCCAGATGGAGTGCAAGCGCGAGACAACGATTTCAGGATCATCATCGTTGGGCACGGTACTCTGGGTAAAATTGTTAATTGCATTGGGATTAATTTATGGTTGCATGGTTGTGTTAGTCGGATGACATTTTCTGGTTAAGCATTTTTGGCATATGTATTGTTATGATAATTGTAACAAATGGATAATGGATCTCAGAATATTTTTGTAATCTGAAAAAAGAAAACTAGTTTGCTTATACACTTTGTGGACGATCTATTGTGTTAGTGATAAATTTGATTTTTCTTCCTTTCATTCGTGGGTGAGAAGTTGGTCGTTTGGATCCTTTGTAGTCAGGTGTTTTTCTTTTCCTTTCCCCTCCATCTTGTTCATGCTCAAATGAAGAGTTATGTCCTCGGCGCTCTGCTTTTTATTTGTTATCTTGCCTCATCTTGATCTTGCTCCCAGACATCAACACACTCTCCCTTTTCTTTTTACCTCAGCCATACTGGAGTTTTCACTTATGATTTGGTCTCTGCGATGAATTTTTTTTTTCCATTGCGTTTTTAGATCGCCTTCTAGATGGATATCTGGTGTTGTTCTTGTACACCAAAGGAAAAGTGTGGCCCGCGCCTTAATCCTCCTTAATGATCTATTGTATGATGGAATTTGCATTCCAGTTGGAACCATCTTACCTATTAGCAATTTGGTTCTTGTTTCTCCTTAATCCAAGATTCAGCTGTAGCGCGCCCATTGAAAAGTTTTGTTTTAACCTGATAGCCTTTATTGAAATTTATTTTACTAGTTTGCATTCACGCTTGTATTGTGCCTGGGACCTTTTTGCGTTGGGAAATCCATCTCCTCCGTCCCATCCTGTGCCTTACCTCCTCTCTGACTGCACAGAACCCACGCGATTGACACGATGACTCCCTCGTGGCTCAGTCTTGGGCCTTTACTGGGGTCAGGTTGGGATAGATGTTGGGTCTCGGCCTTGTCTCTCTTCTACGATTAGTGTTTTAGACTTGGAAATAACCAAGAGATCCGTAAACAATAGACTATGGAATCCTCATCTTGCAACATGGATCCTTCTTTTCAAAATAAAAAATGTTCATCTCTGTCATCCCTAATGTTAATGATGTTAATGATGTAGTTAGTGTATTCCTGTAATATGCTTTTAAAAATAATTTATTAATTTTAAGATGCTTCCTTCCTTATGATGTTTAAAGGGAAGTCTGGAAGCCTGGTTACATGTTAATTTAATATTTAATGTTAAATAAAAAATTGTTAAATTATAAGATCTTCCAAATTGGTAATGTTTAAAGGGTTGTTTCTAAAAGGGATTTCAAGCATTTCTATCCTTTAAAAGAAGGTATGTAAGTGTTTTTTTTTTCCTTAATATTGATTGAGTTTAGATACCATGTGCTGAGATATTCTGATGATGATAATTATTTAATGAGATACTTATAAATTGTTGTGCAACCCTAAACCTGTAATGAATGTGGTCACCTTACACCTTGTTTAACTAGATTGATTGGAGTCCTCCTATTTATAGATTTCATTTTAAGATACGACAGTTAAGTCTTAGACTTCTGGCATTTGGTTTTTGTGTTTGGTTAAGGGTTTAGGACTCTTAGGTTTGTGCCTTAGTTACAATCACGCTTATCGCATGCGGCGACATGATTCCTTATGACGAGGTTAAGGTACACATTGATCGATATGTGCGTATGATAACTAGCCATGGGTCTTATGATTCCTGATGATGATGATGATGATGATTATTTGAATTGATGTATTGTAAATTGTTGTAACGCGTGGTTGTGTTTTGGTTTCTCGCTCATCGTAAGGGTCCAAGTTCTTGTGTCTATTTTTTATGATTTTTGCATTTGGTTGATCTGATGTTGTCTTCTAGCTTGGTAGGCGTGGTCTTGCTTATGTCAGGCGGGATGTAGACACCTCCTTGTTCCTCATAACAGTCGCCAACCTTGAGACCTTAAATGGTCAAAATTGATGGGAACCTGGGCTTGGGTGTTGCTTATGTGTCCTGGAGGTCCTAACCTTATAGGGTAGGATAGGTGGGTAGTCGTTTTTATTCTTCGCCTGATTGGATGTTTGTTTTTTTCTTAAGCTACATGATGTGCTAGTATGCTAGGTCGTTGTGTTTGTACGTTGTGTGATTTGTGTGCATTGTGTTTGTTGTCCCTTGACCAGGTTTTGTGAAAACGTTGGTCATGTTTGACCAATTTTGGGGACTTCGATAGACTGGTTGAAGACGAAGCACCAGGTGAAGAGGAGATCACGGGATATCGCCCCCTTTTGTGATATTTTTTGGTTTAGGGTTTATGTAATGGGTATGGGATGTCGGCCCATGGGTTTTACCCATGCTTAGGCCCTTTTTGTAATGTATAAATAGATATCTAGGTGATGTAAGAAACACACAAGATCTAAGAGGTATGCGGTGCTAAGTGATGCATTGTGCTAAGTGCAAGTGATGTAAGCGGTTGGATCTATGTGATTGAGTTAGCTCTATGCATATTATGTATTGAGAACTTGCAGGGCTAAGTGCAAGTGATTGTAAGAAAGGCTTTGTGTTGTGCAAAGCTCGGGGAAGGCGGATCTGGTAAGGTGCGCACAGATCTCCTTTCCTATGCAGAGTTGGGTTTGTGGCTCTGTGCATTGAAAGAAGATAATAAAGAAGACGAAGAGTTGGACGTAGCCCCATGCTGGGGGTGAACCATGTATATCTTGTGTTATGGTTTCTTCGTGTGATTAATGTTATTCATGCTTAGTGTTGTCATATTTATTTATGTTAGATGCATATGATATAGTATCTTAGTGTTTATTAATGTGAATGGATGCTAGATCTACTCTATTTCTATGTGCTAAGTGCTTGGATGTGTTACATATTGTTGAATAATACGTTGTTCTGTAATTAGGGTTTTACCTAGGTTGTGAATAAGGGTTAAATGATAATGAATGTTAACTGCTAAGTGCTCTGTAAAGTATTTTAATCACAGATCCGTGTCCCAGCTAGGTTGCAGACACTTGAGTCCTGCAACCCCCCCTGCCTCTACCTTGGGTGAGACTTCATATGCTTCGCAGGTGTTGCTGAAAGGGTCGGTAGTTAGGGTTTTATTGGTGCGTTGAAACCTGGGTTTGCCCCTGTGCCAACAAATGGTTCTGTAGCCAGGACCTGAAACTGTGATTGTTGGGAATTGAAGAAAAGAAAAATTTATGTCCATAGATCTGTTGATGTAGTGTGTAGTACTCTACTTGACTTGTGAATATCCATGCTAAGAAAATAAGTCTGATTTGAAGAAAAGAGGTAAGATCTTAGAGATTTGTGCTATGATAAAGGTAAGATAAGTGGAAATTTTTGTTTCGAAAGAATAGATCTAGGTATGTTTAATAGATTTGGTCCTAGTCTAAAAACTAGGGTACAACTAGAAGAAAGAAGATATGATATGAATAGATCTGATAAATATAGTGAAAGATATGTTATCCCTATGCATAGAAAGAATTTTTGGACTAACAAGTGTATGCAGGATCCTAGAAAGAATTTTTTGCAGGTCCATCACTATGATCCCAATGCACAGTACAGGAAAGGTTGGGGATCATTTAAGAGAAAGAGAGGATTCACTCTTTGTTATAGTTGTAGAATACCAAGACATCTTGCTAAGGAATGCCCTGGTGAAGGTCCTATTTGTCTTTGTTGTAAATCCATAGGCCATGAACTTTTGGACTTCCCTAGAATGATTGCTAAAGTTGAAAAGATGAATATGAGACAAGAAAACCCCGAGGAAGGCCAAGAGACTAAGAATATGCTAAAGAACCAAAAAGAATCAGAGGCTATATTATTGCAGATGAAAGAAACATTGAATGATCACAGAGACATCGATTTATCAGAGATATTAAAAGAGAAAGAGTGCATAGAAACAAGAATAGGAGACTTTGACATAGACTGTGTATTAGATGCAGAAACAAAAGTGAATATTATGACAGAAAGTACTTGGGAAATCTTAGGAAAGCCTACTATGGTTCCTCCACTGGGAGGAATAGGAGTGTTTAAAGGAAAGTTGATAACCCTATGTGGAAGACTTTCCCATGTACCTATGATTACTCATGGATCATCGACAGAATAAGAATTCGAGGTCGTTAATTTTGTTGAGAACAATGCCCCCTTTTCTCTTTTGCTAGGAAAGACCTGGGTTGAAAAAGATCAGATCCAAAGGAAAGAAGAAGAGGAATATCTAGAACAAAAAAAGAAAGAATTAAGGGATTTCATGGCTAGAAGAATAGCGCGCTTACTAGAAGAACATGAATACAAGTCGAAGCAACTGAGGACCAGAGACCTAGTTGTCAAAGTTGAAATAATGCAAAAAGACTTAGAGAACTTATCCATACAGGAGAGTAGAGAACCTACTCTAGAAGAAGTAAGAGAAGAAGTATTACCCTCGAACCTTGTGAAATATCCTCAACAATGCGAAGTTACTATGCTAAGAAAATATAAGAACAATAATGGAAAGAGGAATCGAGAGACGCAGATCACATGAAAGAAAGATAGAAAACTCAGTAAGAAGAAAGAAAAGATAGAAAAATTGCAAGAGGTTCCAGAGAGGAATTCGCAGAAGGAAGGCTTACAGAACTTGAACCTCGTTGGAATAGTAGAAAAGCACAGATTGACACTTCTCCACAGTGGAGCAATATGACCGTTGGAGGCGTCCCGACCATTAGAATGACACTCCAAAACGGCTGGAAACCTAATTATTTCCGAAACGTTTTCCATTAGACTGTTGGGACCACGCCATAACAGATGGAATATCATTGATTGATGTGTTCCTACCCGTTGGAAGAATCTGTTACGATGTTAGCTATTTAACCCACTGAATGTCTTACCGTGGACACATTTTCCAATTGTGATTATTCAAACCCACAAAGAGTTGACTATTACCTTGTTGTGATTATTGAGATCTCGCCATTCATTCTGCTACCTTGACTATTTGTGCACCGACCTGAGATATCACATCTCGAGCGTGTATGTCAGGTGACTTTAGCACAGTAGAGAAATTTGTCGAAGAGATTCTCATAAACATCATGGCTGAGAAGGTCATGTCCGCAGGAGCACAAGCTTCGTCGACAAGAGGAGTGAAAGAATCCACATTAAATGCACATTGATCTGGGCCCTCCCGAACTGCGACAGAGAAATGAACCAAGCAACCTGATGACTTGGCAATTGCTAAATTCATCCCATCAATCTTGCTCGACTACATCCCGCCTCTGGCTGGTGTAGTGAGTTGTGACAATGTCCCAAGGGACTTCGACTACAAAGTGATCACTGCGTACCTCCCAAAGGGGATACATGCAGTAGGACTACAACTGGAGAGAATTCTAACGCTTAAGATTAGTGACTTCAACTTGGGAGATCGTAAAAACTATGGAATGCTCGCACCACACAAGTATTTGACCAAGACAACGGGGAATAAGTTGAAGATAATCCCCCAGTCGTGGACTATGGACATCGCAAGGTCCACCATTCTTAATGTGATGAAGATACCACACTTCTGAAAACATCAGGAGGTTAACGCATGCGTTAAACTCTTGTTGTCATGATTCCATGGAGGTTACTTATGGTTGGAGAGGCGCATCACAGTATATCTAACGTTGATCCACCAGATCATCGGATTGAGCATGTAAGGACCAGACCCACAAGACTTTTACCCAGGGAAGGCTACAGATCTCACCCTAGCACAGACAATAAAAGACACCTATGGTGATGTTGTTGTTGGGTATTCTACCCTACGGACTAATAAGCTAGGGCTCTAAACTTATACGCAGAAAATGACCCTTAAGATTGAACTTTTAACCTTCTACCCAAAATCTCAACCCCTTTTTGAGCAAACAATGGAAGAATCAACT
>ML808948.1:32749-48168 GCA_009831015.1 Picea engelmannii | reverse complement strand
TATGGGTAGACCTAGTGGCACAGTAGACAGCAGGTAGTCTAGCACTTTATCTTCTGCAGACAGTGTTGTTAGTGATGGCACTAGCAGTGAGAGGCATGAGGGGGTACCTCAGCATGACCATGATCAGGAGCCACACCACTTAGCAGCACAGTTGAGAGCTAGTGAGGCTATGTTCATGGCAGCCACTAGGCGCATTGATGACATGTAGGCATTGATGGCCGATTATTGTTGGAGGGAATCCATGGCACATGATAGCCTAGATGAGGCATTTTCCATAGTTGACTTTCACACTCTCTTAGAGATAATGTCTTTGATGAGGTCAAACTTCCAACAATTGTTGATAAACAGGGACTACCTACTGGTGATGAGCGAGATGTATTACCGAGCCTTGAGGGAGCAGGTGTTGGAGATGGTCCGACTCACTCAGGAGTTGGAGAGCACTCGAGGATTCTTGAGAGGCACACAGACAACCCCTCAAGAATCAGAGTCTAGATTAGATGAGTCTCTTGAGGAGATTCGTCAGAGATTCACTTCATCTGTCCTAGTGGACACTCAGATATATCATTCAGTCACATTGCTAGGAGATGTTGATGATCTAGTAGAGGAGCACCAGATGATGGATGACACTTCCATTTGTCTTCCGAGAGAAGTTGGCCTCCATATAGAGGTTGATCCAGCAGTATGCCCAGGATCTATGAGAGAACATGAGTCTATGGGGTGCGACATGGGTATGTCGTAGCATACAGTGATGAGTGATAGCTCAGAGAGACATGTCGAGATATACGGTGGGATTCAGAGGGGTATAGTGCCTTGCAGGGAGGAGACACACCTAGGGGAGCATGCAGATGTCACTCCTTTGAAGCAACACCTAGTTATGAGAGATGTGATTGAATGATATATCTGAGTGTCCACTAGGACAGATGAAGTGAATCTCTGACGAATCTCCTCAAGAGACTCATCTAATCTAGACTCTGATTCTTGAGGGGTTGTCTGTGTGCCTCTCAAGAATCCTCGAATGCTCTCCAACTCTTGAGTGAGTTGGACCATCTCCAACACCTGCTCACTCAAGGCTCGGTAATACATCTCGCTCATCACGAGTAGGTAGTCCCTGTCTGTCAACAACTGCTGGAAGTTTGACCTCATCACATATATTCTCTCTAAGAGAGTGTGAAAGTCAACTATGGAAAATGCCTCATCTAGGCTATCATGTGCCATGGATGCCCTCCAACAATAATTGGCCATCAGTGCCTTCATGACATCAATGCGCCTGGTGGCTGCCATGATCATAGCCTCACTAGCTCTCAACTGTGCTGCTAAGTGATGTGGCTCCCGATCATGGTCATGATGAGGTACCCCCTCATGCCTCTCACTGCTAGTGCCATCACTAACAACACTCTCTGCAGAAGATAAAGTGCTAGACTGCCTGCTGTCTACTCTGCCACTAGGTCTGCCCATACGTAACTACACATCATCCTCAACTTCTAGCTCCCTCTGAGTCATACTGTATCCAGTGTGAGTAGTTGTATCCTCTTGTGCACTCAACCTGCTACTATCATCTGTGCCTGGATCCCATATAGTTGTTTCCAAACACATGCTATGGTCATCCTGACTACTAAAGAGTGCATCCTCATCACTGCAGGTCGATCATGGAAGTAAGTGCTCCATCAACCTGTCAACCTCTGCAATATGCTCAACTAATGGAGTCTCTAATAACTGTGACTCAATCTCCTCTAGCTGATTTGTATGTGTACGGTCCCCTGTCTGTACACTCTGTATCTCCTCCTGGATCAGTGGATCTACATGTCCATGGTGTGCAACCCTCACAATAGGCTCATCCATCACATCTGATGTGCCATTGATCTCCTCATGTGACGTGGCTATCATGGGTGTCTAAAAGGCTGACAAATGTGTCACGGCCCTCATAGGTAGTTCATCATCTCTGAGTGCTAACACGTGTGACTCCTCACTAGTGTCACCACTCTGATGAGGCGTAAGGTCATGAATGGTATGTGATATGTCTGCTGAGACACTAGTGCTATCGTCTTGTCCATCCAGCTGCCTATCCACTACACAAGGGTCATCCTCCTCCTCAAGCGTGCAAGCATCACTAGCCCATGTGCAAGAGTCATCATCACTATCCTTTGAGGTAGAGTCACTATCACTAGCCCTTGTGCAAGAGTCACTTTCATCATCCGACTGCTCTGAATCAACATCTGTCGCTCCATCCACACACCCCCTATCATCATTGTCATGGTGCGCCTCAATAGTGTGCTTCTTACCCTTATCCCTACACCTATGATCTGGTTCCCAAGGCACCTTGCAACTGTAGCAAAGCTGCGTGCTCCTAATGGGTGTGGGGTTTCTCTGTTCTTCCCACCATCTAGCTGCTTCTTTTTTCTTTTTATCTGCTATGATGATCCCCTCTAAAATATCCTCTTCGCTCCAACTGGGATTTCTAAAGGCTACATACTGAAGAAAGGTTATGAGAGCCCTATGTTCATCGCTAAGGCTAAAATACATTATCTCCAAGCGTGTCATCTCAATGGCTATCATATCCATTTCCTTCCAACTATCCATAAAGACCCCTCAGGTTTGTAGGATTTAAGCTCTGATACCACTGTAATGATCCCAAGCCATTATGCAAGGATCATTAATGTTTTGGTGTCTTTTTAAAACTTTTTCTGAGTGAGGTATTTCGTCAAACAGTTTGCTGATCTATTTGTTTAGATGTGTTTATATGTGTGTATGCAGCAAATAACAGAAAGAGATAACCATGGAACATACCTCAACCATATGCAATAAGATAGACAAGCCAAAACATCTCAAATCTTCTTTATTCATAAAATAGAGAAACCTTCTACAATGAAGATGTTGATCTGGAATGCTCAACAGATGGCCAAGAAGATAGACATTAGATAAGAGATGCTACAAAATTCTCCCGCTAATACAAAACATGCCTCCAAAGGCTGAATAAGAAATGAAGATCAATACAAGCAAATCTCAATGCCAAACTCTCCAGCTGAAGAATGCCACGCTCCAATAGAAGGCTGAAACCCTCAATAAATCGACCCTTCTGCCAAAAGTGTCCAAACGCCCTAAGAAATATGCCAACTGATAGATCAGGTGATGGTAAGAACAACCCAGGTGCCCGAATCTCCAAGATCCCTCTCAATCTCTGTAGATCTGGAATCCCCCACTGAATGGTGTGCTCCACTGGATGACTGAAGCCCTAGATAATTTGGCCCTGCTAAAGGAGGCCTCCAAATGCTCTGAAACTCTCCAAAAATATAGATCGAGACACTGCAAGTCACTAGGTGAAGTCTCAGGGTTATATCTGAAGTGTAACCCATCCAAACGGACTAGATCTGGATCTCAAAAATGCCCTCCTCTTCAATTCGCCCCACTGCTCAAGAAATAATCTGAGCCATAAAACTATCTCAGAAAGCACTAGATATGATGTCCAAGGCCCTATAATGAAAACCCAAGTGATAGAATCCTCAACGGACCTGCCAATCTCCTACAATGATTCTCTCTCCAAGGATGGTGCGCCCCCCTTGCTGGAAACCCCCAATGGTGCACCCTCCTCCTCTTCCTGTGCCTGTGGTTGTGTAGAACCTCATGCATTGATGTAGATCTGACTAGAATGGTGTGGGAGAGTATTGCATCTCCGAGACCAAGCTTGGGACAAGCTAGGTGGAATCTTTCACCACCGAGTCGTCCTCTAGGGTTTGTTAAGTCAAAACCCCTCAAAACCCCCAAGAGATGGGCTCACTAGCTAAAGCCAGATATCAAAAGATAATCATACATGAATCATGAGTAGAGGCCCTTGCCTTCCTTTTATACTTTTTGGCTCACCTTGTCCCTCCAAAGTGAATTTCATTTTATTAATATTTAATTAATTAATTAAATCACTTTAATTAATTAATTAACCTTTTTACTTCTGAAAATCTCCTTATCTCTCCTTGTGGCTTCCCTGGCCACTGAAAGTCACTTCTAGCCATCCCATCCTATAGTGTTTCTCATCTCGATTCCAATGAGCTATTACACTGAGAGGTTCCTCCAAGTAATGTGCCCAAAATGACCTCTTCAGTGATTTCAATTAACTTATAGCTCAAAATAGTCAAAATCATGGGAATCGTCTGAATGGAACAAAACCAAATCCAACCTGTGCGGAATGGCTCATAATAATGGAATATGATGATAAATGCCAATTGGACCCCACAATGCCTCTCAAATACCCCTGTACTCACTATAACATCCATATGGCTACTCTGGTCATCATAAGTCTCTACCCTGTGATGATGTCCCAAAGTGGGGACATTACATTATCTATACATCAAATACAAGAATTCAATTCAATTCAAGAACGCCATTCCATCCATGCAATACGAACCAGTTTTCTTGTGCTCCTCTTACTTCGCCAACCATATCTATTTGATGCTACTTTTCATTGATAATCGTTGCAATATAAATTTCTATTCCTAGTGTTTTGTCCAGTCCAGTTTCTCACGTTTACTTTGTTTCTAGATATGGTGATATATATCTTGTCTGATAATTGAGTTGAGTTGCAGTTGTTGTTGCTTAAGTAGACAAGGTAATAGTACCGAGCCCAAGAGAAATAAATATGGCGACTGAACTGCAACTGCTGAGATTCTTGTTGAGATTCTCGAGTTGTCATGGGCAGGCATGGAATTTCAAATTTACCCAGCCTGTAAAGAGAAAAATTGTGATGAGGGTTAAATTATTTTTATAACTCCCACTTCAAGTTTTACCCAAAATCATAAATGTCAAAATATTTTGTATATTGTGTAAATTTAACTTTCATAAATTTTATGCTGAGTAGATTCAATCTCAAAGCTCCAGTCATGATCAGTAAGCTCCAGTCATGATCAGTAGAAGACTTGGAAATCACACTCACAGAGCAAAGTTGGACCCTGAAACCAAGAAGACCCAGGCTGTAGGGTTGGAATTTGTAATTTAGGTGTCTATTTACTCCATCAACTAACATTGTCAAGGTGTCATTAACCTCACTGATGTGCCCTTACCTAGTTCTTTGAAGGCAGAAACCATGAATTATAGTTATTAACCTAGATCGTATATACTTATAAGATTCTAAAATGTAAATACCACAACAAATTTTGACTAGAAATTTACACAGTTATTTTAACGTCTATCAATAATGACCTGTGGATTTCTTATCCACCAGTTTCAAATAAAAAAATACATCCTGTGAGACGTCAAATTCCACAACATAAAATTCATCACAAAGTTCATGCCTAAATAATCCTATCATTGCATTGACATATCCAATATCTTGAGTGTCACTTAATATAAACTTCCAAAAGAACCTTAGACACCTTATCTTTCTGAATCTCCACTTGAATTCATGTGTTATGTGCAATGTGTATCCTTGTTGATATGATAATTGGCATGACATTTAATGTCCATATATAATTTGTTTTCCATAATGTCATTTCCTTTGTTATATTTGTTTCCTCTCTTGGATTCGCAAAAAACAACACAATTAATCATGGGTTATGAGTGTAAATTGCAATGGCATTGAAAACTTATTATCAAGATTCACTACAATTGTAAATTGTTCAATAACTATTTTGAATAGAACATAATAGAGTTAAAGTAAACCTAATTAAATGAAGTAACCTCTATTTCTTCATGTTCACATAGTCCATCTCTCTAAAATAATATAATATGTTGACAAATCTAACATGATTATAACATTGTTATGAAATATACTACTATCATTTGAGAACACAACCACTTAGTATATTGTTCATTACATCATGTTATTGCAATAGATACCTAGAGGAAAAAACACATGATTAATACTTGAATGTAAATCTCTCAATAATTCAATAATATTGTATAATCTAAGTTGTAATACTCACTTATCATATAAATACATAGAACAAATCACATTTTATATGGGTGTCCACAAAAAAAATTATTTTTGACATTGTATCCAAAACTTTACATTATCATTTAACACAATTTGAAACTCCTCAAAATAAATAAAAAAGTATATTTTGATGTTTATGATTTTTAGTTTGTATTTATAATAGACATATAACCCATAAGAAGTTTACATTTAAAATTACAAAGTATAATTATGATTATTTTCTATTGAAATTACAAATTATATATTTAGTGGTTTGTTAACTTTTAACATTGTAAAAAAATTGGAATAATAATATTTTATGTAGAATACTTTTTATTTTGAAATACATACTTAATTTATTCTTTTAAACTGAAAAATAACTATTTTTATAACTTTTTATCATGAAAAAATTAAATAAAAATATACCCTCTAACTAACTTGAAATAAAAAAGAACTCTTTAAATTTAATTGACGACCGCTACCACCACACATTTAAATTAAAAAAAAACATATATAATAAAATCAACACAATTTTCACGTCAAACCAATTTCTTTTCTCAATATGATATGAGTACAATAAAGTTTTCAATTTTGTTTCATCCTAATGATTTAGGATTAGATAAACGAAAATCATCCTAAAATCTTAAAAAAATAAAACATTTTGTTTTTCTTTTCTATCTAATCTTTTTATCCCATTTACAAAAATAAAACATTTTGTTTTTCTTTTCTATCTAATCCTTTTTTCCCATTTACAAAAATTAGTTTTTGTTTAAAAAAAAATATATCGTTACTCAAAATTTGTTATTTCAACATTCTTAATATTTTGTTTATATTTACAAAATTGTAACGTTATTTTAATCTTAGTATTTTAAGATGTAGGTAAATGAAGAAATACTTTAATGAAATTTTAGGTATTTTTTTATAATTTTTATTAATATTATAATTTAGAATAATTTTTGTTTATAAAATTAAAATTGTATTTTAATATTTTAATATTATTAATTATTATAAAAAAAATTGAAAAAAAAAACAATATATATGAATTTTTTGGATAAACAATATGCATTAAGCCAGGAAAGGGTTCAAAACTGAAAAGGCGGTTCCTTGTTCCGTTTCAATGGAGCTGGAAGGGCTAGTTCAAAAAGAAGTGCGTTTTGGGGATCTCCTTCCGGCAGGGGTCCTAATGGTGAGTAAGTTGAGAAAAGACATACAGCCAGCCTTGCTTGGCAGGAACGACGTTAGAGAGAGAGTAAGATGTTAGAAAAGAGTGGAAATGAATAATATTTGAAAGAAAGATTAGGATATTATTATTGAGAAGAAAGAAGGAAAATTAGTGAAATGGTGAAGAAGTGGTTATGTCTAAAAATTATAATAAGAACAAGATATTAAATTAGGATACTAAATTATCATATTAGAATAATATGACCATTAAGATGAAAATAGGAATATAAGGTATAAAATTAATAAAATACTGAAAGTCTTAATGACTAAGATCGTATATTAGAAAGATGAGAATATGAAATAAGGTAATAAAGAAATTATAGCAATTAAAAATATTATAAGACAAAAAGGAAAGGTTGAAAAAATATTTTAGGAAAACAAGGAAAAGATCTGGGAGAGAAAAACTTAAAGAATTGTGTGTGAAAACATTATTAAAAATAAGATATTAAAATATAATAGAATACTATAATTGATCAAAATAGGAATATGAGGCAAAAATTGATTAAAAAAAGTGAAAGGTATGATGATTAAAAACAATATTAAGATCAAGTGATAGAAAGATATTAAAATGTTCTAGAATATCAAATTTAAATTAAAAAAAGGTAATAAAGAAATTCAAGTAATTGATTTATTTTTTTAAGTAATTAAAAATATTATAAGAGGAGAAAGGAAAGGTTGAAATTAAAGGTAAATTTTAGGAATATTCAATAAAGGAGACAATGATTAAACGTAAAATGTAGAATAAAGGAAGGGAAGAATATATATATATATATATATATATATATATATATATATATAAAAGAAAGACAAGGAAAAGATCTGGTCAAAGAAAAAAAGAGAAAGGAAGACCAATTTAAAGAGCCAAAAAAGTCAATAAAATAGGGAGGGGAGGTTACACATCGAGACCATGAATAATGGGTTAAAGAGAAAGGAAGACCAACTGAAAGAGCCAAAAAATTCAATAAAATAGGGAGGAGAGGCTACACATTGAGACGATGAATAGTGGGTTTCCTAGATTGACAGAGTTTGTAGTCATATTTAGGATTAAAATCATCTCGATGTTTTTCAATTTCCAACGCTTATCGAATAATATGAGAAGAGTAATGAGGGGGTGAGGCTAAAATTTTGGTTTGGTAAAAAACAAATTAAGTTTTTGGATTTAAACGAGTGTTCTACAATAGCTTATTTTGTGATACAATCGTGGTTGGTGTGAGCTTTATGCTCTTTAAGATGGGATTTAAAGAATCTACCAGTTTGACCTATGTAATATTTGCCACATGAGCAAGGAATTGGTAAAATATTGGGCCAAGCATTGGGTTAGGCTTTTCCTTGGTGGTTCTAAATAGTTTTTTGAGGGTTTTACAGGGTTTGAATAGGGTTTTGATGTTCTTTTTATCTAGGATTTTGGAAATATGATCGGCGGTTCCTTGAATATAAGGAAAAGAGATGAGATCTAGGGGAGGGGAAGAGGAGGAATTTTTCGATTTAGGATTGTGGGTTGAGTGGAAATATTTGTTGATTTGAGAGATAAAATATACATTGGACATCAAGGCCTTGGTTAGGTGGGATTTTTCCTTCTCTATGAATTGAGGAGCAGAGTTATAGATGGCCCTAGTAATAAGAGTTTTTGGCACTGTTGATTTTTTAGCAGGATGATGATGCGAGTCTACATGAAGGTATCTATAAGTATGAGTCTTTTTTCTAAAAACTTGGTGGGTGAGGGAGTCATCAAGAAGACAAGAGATAAGAGCATCCAAAAAAGGAATATAGTTGTCCTTTTGTATTTCCACCATGAATTGGATATGGGGGGGAATGTTATTCATATGGTTGAAAAAGGAGATTAAAGCACGATGGCCATGAGGCCAAATGACAAAAGTGTCATCGACAACTCGAATCCAACACAGGTTTGAGATTAAAGTTATTTAAGGCTAAAGTTTCAAGATGTTCCACGAAAATATTATCCACCACTGGGGACAAGAAAAACCCTATGGTTGTGCCTTTAGTTTCTCATAAAAAACCCATTTGAAAGTAAAGAAAGTATAAGAGAGACATATTTCAATGCGGTTTAGAGTTTCAAGGTCGACTAGATTGGATATCAAGGGTAGGGCTTTTGAAATAAGAATTTTAGTGAAAATAGAAACAACATCGAAACTAACCATGATGTCTAGATCATCAAGGTGAAAGTGTTTAGATTTTTATATAAAGTCAAAGGAATTTTTAATAAAGGAGGATTTTTCACTGGTAAAGGACTAAAGTTTGTCAGTTAGAAAATGAGCAAGAGCATGGGTGGGGGAACCTATGACACTAACTATAGGTCTAAGGGGGGTGTCGTTTTTTTTTTTGAGGTTGCCCATAGATCCTATGGGTCCGAGGGTTGTGAGGAATAAGACATTTTTTAATAGAGGGGTCCAAGAAAGAATATTTGACGGATTTGGTGACTCGGATCATAACATTATTAATCAGGTTTTTAGAGAGAGGTTTATAAGTCGAGGAAGAGAGAAGGTCAAGAATTTTAGATTCATATTCAAAAGTATTCATGATAACTATAACATTTACTTTATCTTCCTTTAGGATAAAGATATTAGGGTTATCATTAAGGTGATGAATGGAATGAAATTCTTCTTTCGTTAAGTTGGGTGAGGGAGGCTTGGAACGTCAGAGGATTCTCCTACATTCCTTCCTAATTTATTGAGCTTCACGATTGGTTAGGTAATGCATTATAGATTTGGTAGAGAAATTATTGTCTTCCATCGAGATACAGTGAGGGACAAGTGCATAATTAAAACCTTTTTGGAGAAGCTAGAGGGATGGAGGGTCAAGATTGAAAGATGATAATTTTATCACAATGGAGGGCCACCTGTAACTCTACTCCTTGATTTCTAGAGAAGGAAAAATCCCACCTAACTAAGGCCCTGATGTCCAATGGATATTATATCTCTCAAATCAACAAATCCTTTCGCTCAGTCCCCAATCCTAAATTGAAAAATTCCCCCTCTTCCCCTCCCCTAGCTCTCGTCTCTCTTCCTTATATCTAGGGAACCATCAATCATATTTCCAAAATACTAGCTAAAAATAATACCAAAACCCTATAAAACCCTCAAACAACTATTCATAACATCCAAGGAAAAATCTGACCCAATTCTTGGCACATGAGTTTACCAAATTCCATGCTCGTGTGGAAAATCTTACATAGGTAAAATTGGTATATCATTTAAATCCCATCTTAAAGAGAATATAACCGACACCAACCACAATCATATCACCAAATCAGTTATTCCCAAACACTCGTTTAAATCCAAACACCTAATTTGTTTAGACCAAAACAAAATTTTAGCCTCGACCCATCATTAATCTTCTCATATTATTCAAGAAGCATTGGAAATTGAAAAACATCCATATAATTTTAATCATGAAGATGGATACAAACCAAACCAATCTTGGAAACCCATTATTCATCACCTCAATCTGTAGCCTCCCCCCCCCGACCTTCGTCCTATTTTATTGACTTTTTGTCTCTTTCAGTTGGTCTTCTTTTTCCTTTCTCTCTTTGGCCCGATACGTTCTTTGTCTTTCTTATTATATGCATTTTTTTTCCTTTACTTCATTTCTCTGTATTCTAGATTTTAATCCTTGCCTCCTTTATTAAATTTTCCTAAAATTTTCCTTTAAATCAAATTTTCTTCTATTGTTATAATATGTTTAATTTATTTAATTTCTTTATTACCTTTTTCATTTCAATTTCATATTCTCATTATCGCATTCTAATATTTTTTAATCGTCACTCCTTTTACTCAGTATTCTTATTTTCACCACAACCATTATATTATTGTAATATGGTATTTTAATATCCTAATTTACTATTTTATTAGTCCTTATCGAAGGCGTAGAGGGACTATAGCGATCGATAATTCGTTGACTTCATATTAATATGTCCTTTGACTATAAATTTTTGCATTATCTGTATTTTTCGTACTATAGAAGTAAAAACATTATTTTATATAATAAATAAATAAAATAAAAAAACACTTATATGTCATTGTCTCATTGGAGTATATATTGGAGGTATTATTTCCATCTTCGTTGTTCCCAATGTTGTAAATGTGTATATATCCAAAGTTTTGAGCTTAGACGCTCTTTTTTAATTTTTATTACATTTTTACTGAAATGTTTACATACCGAAAGTTATGAGCATGGACATTGTTTTTAATGTTTTTTTATTATTAGTCCCTGCCTAAGGCGTGGAGGGACTATAGCGATCACATATTAATATGTCCTTTTATTATTATTATTAGTCCTTTGTATTTGTATTGAAATGTTTACATACCGAAGGTTTAGAGCATTGACACTTTTTTTGAGGTGCTTGAATAGGCCTGACAACTTAAATGTTACATAGCATGAGGTCCTGAAACAAGCTTGATAGCTTAAATGTTTGCATACCGCGAGGCCCTTGAATAGCCTGACAACCTTAAATGTTTACCTAAATAGGCTTCTCAAAGTACATTTTTCCTTGATTTTTTCCATACAATGTTGCAATGAATTTGGACAATATTGTTGTCCACCGCCAGTTGAAAAAGCATTGTATGTTTCATACTTCTTCTATGCTTGGAATGCACTTTGATCATCATTGAAGATACATATATTGTTTATCGGTTTGGTGGGTGCTTCTTGTTCGTTGGTTTGTCGGTTATTGCTTCTTGTTGTTTGGTTCAACTTTGCAAGGTTGGGGACCTGCGCCTGTGGTTGGACATGTTGGTTCTTCTTGCTTGCTTTTGTTTACTTCAACTTTGTAAGGTTGGGGTCCTACATTCATGGTTGGATCTATTTTTTTTTTACTTTGCGGGGTCTAGGCGTTGCACCCACAATTCGACCTATGCTTCTGTCGTTCATCGTTTCAGAGTAAGTTTTGATGCCATGATTTCATTTTCTATTCATTCTTTATTGTTGACTATTTACAGTTTGCAAGTAAGAATGTTTGATTATTTCTACTAGCATGCTCGTCATATGTTTCTAGTTCCTTCTGTGCTTGGGCTACAGTTTGGTAATCGTTGGAGATACATATGTTGTTTACTGGTTCAATGGTTTTTTCTTGTTCGTTGGTTCGTTGGTTCGTCAGTTGCTGCTTGTTGTTTATTGGCTCAAGTTTGCGAGTTTGAGGTCCTAGGGCTGCAGTTGGGCATGTTCGTGCTTTCTCGTTGGTTTGTTGCTTGTTGTTTTATTTTGTTTACTTTGGCATTGCAAGGTTGGGGTCATGCACCGACAATTGGAGTTTTTTTTTTTGCACTTTGCGGTGTTTAGGTCCTGCACCCGTGAGTGCATGTCTCATGCCCGTCTATCCTACTCTTAAATTTTTCTCCAATTATTTTTCATAATTCTGGACCATACCTACATGTCTTTTTAAAATGTTCTTCTAGAAGAAAAGTATACTGAGATGGTGCTACCAAGAGTGGTGTTCCGTGGATTGCAAATTGTAGTATTCAGTTTCTATGATGTTTGGCGTGCAACATTGCTAGCATAATGAATGTGTTCTCAAATGCATCGCACCATTTACATTTGGATGAAACCATTATCATTCTACGATACTTTAGTGTTGACATCATACAAAATAGTGGCATAACAAATGATTGGGAAACTACATGTGCAGTTACAATGTCCATTGTTTTTTGTTAAGATAAAAACACACTTATTAACCATATATGGTGAAATGTGTGTTAAAGAGAAATCCCCCTGCGAACAAGTGGATTCTCTCTTGGGCTCTAGACTCCTAAGACCAAGACAGAAAAGTTCTATCGTGGACACTGATTTTCCTTTGCATGAAGCTAAACTATTCAAAGAAGAAGAAGGAAGAAGGGTAAATACCTTTCACCGATGTTTGTCCTTGCTCGATCCAGGTTGATCTTGATCTCCATATTCTTCAGAAGGACCTGAAATACAATGAGAAACAACAACGATACTTCCTACTCTACCATGACTAGCTTCATAATGAATCTATGAAAGAAACAAGTTCATGAAACGTACACAAACTTTAAAGGAAACAGGCCAAGCATAGATTATATTAATGAAAACAAAGTGAGATTCTTACAACCATGGATGTAGGTGCAAAAACTTCACCAAGCTCTCTTTGTCTAGAGCCTTGCTCAAATAATCCACACACAGAATGATGATGCTTCAATGATATCTCCCTTATGAGATCATAAGTTTGATGCTTTAGAATGTCTCTCCTTTCACCATGAATAGGCCTCCTTATATAGGCTTGGAGAGGCCTAACCACTTAAGAGATTCTTGGGATAAGTGTAGGATTCTTCTCCTTTAGTTATGGATCTTCCCTAAGATTGAGCCTTGACCTCAGATCCGAATCCAACCAACTCCAGATATGAAGGGATTTTTCCCTGATTTCCCTCAACAATCCAAAAATTCGCTCAAAAAAGTCCAGCGCTCCCTCAGAATGGGGCAAAGAGCGTTGGAACGCTCCCCCAAAAGAGGTCACAGAGCGTTGGCACTCCCTGACAGTGTATAGGGGAGCGTTGCCTTTCAAAATTGATTTTTTAGTGGTTTTATCAATGTCAAAAGACTTGTACTCTTTTTCAAATGACTTCTCCTCTTCAAAACCAGTCTTTTGAGGTGTCTTGTAAGTGTTATTGATAATTTCATCTGAGACACAACATAGGCAAGACGACAATATGATATTTGCGAAACTTGTGGGAGAAATGCGGCACTTGCAACATTTGGTAATGACGACACTAGGCCATCATCATAATGAGTAATTTTGATGTGTAACAATGTGCCCATATCACAATACAACCTCTTTATCGTGTACACAGACTGGTGTGACCACGATACAATTTGTCTTGTACTTGAAATATGAGATGTACACCAAAGATACTACAAAATTATATTTCCATGTCTCAAAGCATATCTGGATACTTTGCCGCAGAAAACCAAAATCATTTAGATATGTCCATGCAATTTCTTAATATTTTGAGTCTTGTAATATATTTTGGGCAGGAAAAACTTTATATAATTACAACCATGGATGGAGAAAAGAAAAGGTTCATGTTTCTAACTATCTTTTATTTTATTCGTTGATTCTCATTTAGTGTATGTACATATTACTTGTTCTCCTCTACATACCAGCTTCCATTCATGTTCATTGTACTTTGTGTGTTCCCACATTCAAACAAACAGAATAGTTGGAGAAAGCGAAGGAGTCTTTACCGCAGCGATGGAAGAGGAGATACAAAGGTACATGCGTGTATTGTTATTTCATATTCCATTGTTTTGTATTTCACTTATTGTCTATATATGTGTTCACCTAATTTATTGTATGTAGATATTGTGTACCTTCCTACATAATAACTTATCTTCATGTCCTTTGTATTTTATGTGCCGCTACATTGAAAAAATTTGAACTCTATTTATTTATTTTACATGTATTCCTGCATACTAACTTCCTTCGTGCCCGTTGTAATTTTTCTGCATTGCTACATTTAAACAAACAGAGTGGCTGGAGAGGACGATGGAATCTTTGTCGTGAATGTAGAGGAGTTACAGAGGTGCATGCCTCTACTCTGATTTCATATTCCAGTGTTTAGTATTTCATTTATTGTCTTTGTATTTGTTCTACTTCTTTGCACCTATTTTACTGTATGTAGATACTACATATCTTTCTACATAGTAACTTATTCTCATGTGAATTGTATTTTCTTTGTTGCTACATTGAAAGAAATAGAACTATATTTCTTTCTTTTACATGTCTTTATGCATACTAACTTACCTTCATGTCCATTGTATATTCGACGTTGCTACATTGAAAGAAACAAATTGGTTGGACAGGAAGATGGATTCTTATATGCCACATCAGAGGGGGTTGTGGTACAATCTTCGAAAAGGTATACCAACTGTGCTGGTAAATCGAACATACAAAATGGCTGGGTGCATATAATATTGGACTAGAAAATGATGATTTGGAAACAATGGGCCTTTTTTGAGACTTCCCACTTCCAAACATTGCCCTCCCCTTTTCTAATTTTTCCACTTTTTATTATCCCTTTTTTTCCCCTCTTCTATACTTAACTTTTCTTGTCTACTTTTTCTTTCTAGTTTCTTTGCTTAGTTGTCTTTTTGAAAATGTCTAGGTGCACGGGTTGGCAAACTCGCGGGTTCACATTTATACTCATGCTTCTACCGCATTCCATACTTAGCCACTTTTTCGATTGCGGGTTCCCGGGCTGGCGGGTTCAAGATTTCACCTCTGGCTTCAGAGGTTTCGCAATACATAAATTGGCCATATTACCCCCCCCCCCCC
>ML808948.1:14143-32708 GCA_009831015.1 Picea engelmannii | reverse complement strand
TTGTAGTCAAAAAATCCGAGGCATACAATTTGATCGTCGGGTCCTCATGTTTCATGAGTATCCCTTGACACCCTATTTCGTATTCCATCTCCTTCGACCCTGTATGTGACATTCAGAAGAAATATGGACAATATACAATGCATATGTGCATTTGTTCCTTTTGATTTTCATCTACACATGCTTTCATCAGAAAAAGTTGGACTAGTGACATGGCCATGAGCAGTCAATCATCGCAAAAATCAATAAACCGACAAGGCCAAGGGTAAAGATGCATACTTTTTATTCCTCATATGTTTACCAAAAAAATATCCTCAACTATTTATTCATCTATGCCATGGTAAATATGTTGATGTCATCTACAACACATACTTTGAAATTCACAAGAAGTATCAACGAGGGTAAGTGAGACATCGAACATAGTGCAAGTTCCGCAGACTAAGAGGTCTAGTTGCAAAAATCTGGCTCCATACTTTATCCAAGTTGTGCGTCTACTTGTACATTTATGCCAGGAAAAAAGAAAACAAAAAAATAATGCAGAATTCCATTCACATTACTTTAATTGTTCAAAAAATGTCATCAGGTCTAAACTTGTAACACCAAAAATACTATCAATAGAGGGCTTGAACAACCGCCGAACTAGACAATTGTTCATCGGGGACATAATGGTCTTCTATAGAACCTACTTGGACAAGGAAAACAAAACTAGATCCATTATGCAAGGAAAAAAGATATTGCCAAGTAATGGGATATCCATTACAAATTTTTATATATATCCCAAAACAATATATGACCGTGGTGATTGTGATCGGATTATATCGCTCAACGAAACAAGTATTGTGGAAAAAATTCCTGCTATTTGTTCAGAATATTGTATCGTGCCGAACACAACTATAAACCAATTTGCACAGAGCAACAACACTTACCCAATCAGAACCATTGGTGCAGATGTCACACTCGCGAGAACATTTGGCTCGCAACACATTTTCCATATAAAAGATGGAGAGTCAAACAACGACAAGGCAATGATATTGTTCTCCATATCCAGTTTTGTCCTTTACTTTCACATGTCCATGTATCTCAATTATGTTACACGACTATTACATTGTTCCATGTTCCAACTGCAATTGTTCGACACCTATTCAAATTTGTTTTCCTCAATGGAACAACAATTGAATAAAGGGAAATTTCCACTTATGCTCTTCAAAAATATAACAAAGAAAAGAGATGTTAAAGAAAGGATCTTTCGCACAACCCAGGCAACATTTGTAATATAATTTTGAACATACATAGTACGGGATCTCAAGAAACTAACTAGCTCTACAACTGTTGTGCGTATACATCTACAATTTCATCTTCACTTTGCTCATACAAATTGTCTTCACCAATTTTCTGCAATTTTTCTTTTTTTTGTTGTGCAGTTGTATATTATATTGTTCAATATATTAACTACTATGCTCACGTGCCCAGGTTGAGGGTGTTGTGGTTGCAGCGAATGCGTACTCGACCCCCTTCGAGCATGTATGTGTTGAATGAAACTCTCCTGCTTCTGCTTCTACTTTCATAAGTGATGATACAATTGATTGTTTGCAATGCAATAAAAAATCCCCTTAAATATATAGACATTGCCTCAATGCTTCCATCTGAACCGTGGGAAACACATTCGTACATTGTACAATTAGACAACCTTTGTTACAATATGTGCTTCCTGGGTTAGCAGAATTGTCATATGAATCATACCTACAGAAAAAGGAAAACAATGTCTACATGTTGCATGACTTTCGGATACATGGAAAATTTACCTGAAATGAGGACAATGCAATATTGCATATCGGTTGGAAAATAAAAATAAAAAAATCATATCAATATTTGGCAGGAAACGAAAAAATCTCATGTGTG
Source organism: Picea engelmannii (assembly GCA_009831015.1). Taxonomy (NCBI): domain Eukaryota; kingdom Viridiplantae; phylum Streptophyta; class Pinopsida; order Pinales; family Pinaceae; genus Picea; species Picea engelmannii. The sequence goes on along the minus strand of ML808948.1, from coordinate 30,812 downwards.
TCTGTAATTTTTTTTCAACACCCAGATGAATGTTCGTCGGACTCAAGTTCTTCTAAGTTTACATCTATGGCTGTAAAATTTTCTTTCCAAAGATTTTGTCTCTTTTTGTGCACTTGAAACAACCAGGAGAATCTAACTACAAATGCAATCACTATTGTTATTGTTATTTTCATGTTTTTTTGCATCTCCCAGTAATAATTTTGCATATTTGTTGGGGTGTCCATATGAAAAAAAAAATGGTGGATAGCTGTGGATTTGTTGGAGGAGTCTTCGCATTTTTGGGTTCCCAAATTGGAAAAATGTTTTCCAACTATATAGCCATGGCAAGAATTTCTGCATTTTTTTGGGTACCCAAATAAAAAAAAAAAGATGATCTCCAACTATAAATTTATGGTATGGTATATGCATTTTCTCGATGCCCTAATTGAAAAAAAAGGGATCAACATGGATTGAAACATGAGCTTGAGATCTTCAGAACTCGCTATAGTGATTGGGGAGTTTGGGCTTTGGAATTCATACAGGTAGGTGCAGTTATTGGTGATGTACAAGCACATAAAATTGTTCAGTCCGAAAATGGGAAGCATGAGGAAAAACCCCATACAAAGTATCCAAATTTAAATAACTCGGGTCCATCCTTTGAACCGTCAAAATAACTTTCTCCTCTAGAAAGAACCATCAGGCATTTCCAATAATATCAAAAATTTTGCATTATTAAACCTAGTAGTGATAGAACATGGCATTATCAGAAGAAAATGTCCATAGTGATCTTGCTTCATGGTAAAATAGTAATCGAAAAGTTTCTTGTTCCCCATTTTGGTGTTTGGTTATAGCTAGATACAATGGCGAAGCTCCGCTGGTTTTGTGTCGTCTTGTGTTTGGCAATATTTTATTCATATCCCATGGCCACGGTTATTTTCTCATGGGAACATATACCAGATGTAAGAGAAAACCAATGCCACATGTTATATATATATATATATCAAATTGTTTGATGCAAAGTTTGATGCGTACTGCTCTATGGAACCTTGTGGGATCTCACTTGGCACCTTCTGTGTTCATGAGTTTCCTTATGCCTCGATTTTCAATACATTTGGTGTTTACTTGATTCTTGGTTGTATGCTTCGTTCTGGAAAAATAATGATACATTCAAGATCTTGGCAATTTTTCTATGATCTTAAAGAATATATAGGTCATTCTTTGCCTTTTAATATAAGCTCTCTGACGCAAATGTAGTATGTGGCTCGTTTTAGCACTTTTTCTTGATTGATGAACTTAGCAAAATTCATCTCCAGGAATATTTTGAAATAAAAGGATATATACTATGTGAAGTCCAATGGAACTGTCATATCAATGACAAGACATTAAAATTCAAATTTTTCATTGATATACTTGCGATGAAGTTGACAGTACAATAACTTTACTTAAACATCCCAAAATTGATTTTATTGTGGCTTTTCGATGCTTCTCTTATACAAACACATCATGGAAAATATAAACATGGCTCACTTTATCTATTCCTTGATTGAAGAACATGTTCACATGTTTAATGCACTTCATAGTTACTGTTAAGACCATCAATGCGGCTTTCTTACACCAATTTTCGCTTCCGAAAATTGACATCCCCTTTCTATTTTCCCTCTGCTTTCCCTTTCTGGTTACTTAGTCATTTTTTGGAAAATATCTAGCTACGGGGGTTGGCGGATTCACGTCTTGAAATTTCCACTGATACTTTTATATCACGAGTCCGACTGCCCACTTCCCCGTTTCATATTCAGCAAAAATTTTGGATCGCGGGTTCCCGAATAGGTGGGTTCCTGGATAGGCAGGTTCAACATTGTGTTTCCATTGTTTCATTGCCTACAAAAAACACCCAGACTTCCATGATCTACAAATTAGAAACCAAATTCCCCTTTATTTTTATCGTTTGCTTTCCCTTTCTGGTTACTTGGTCATTTTTTCGAATGTGTCATTTTTTCTGAATCTCTCATGCTTTTATATACAACACCTGAAGTTCCACAATATACAAATTGATCGTCAAAATCCATCATTGTCTCCTGTCCCATGTTACACATTTTGCAATCAAAAGTTTGGATAGATACAATTTGACCATCGGGCCCTCACATCTCCTGAGTAGAACTTGTGGCCCTGTTTTCAAGCCTGTCAATATTCCTTGTTTCGAGTATGTCTCATGCTTTTATATCACGTGTCCAACCAACCACTTACCCATTTCATAATTGGAGACTATTACCATCGCCGGTTCCTAGCCAAGTTTGCTCAACATTGCGCTTCCATTGTTCCGCTACCTACAAACAACACCCGAAATTTCGCGATATACAAATTGACCGCCGAAATCTGTCATTGTGCCTTGTTCCGTGTTACACATTTTGTAGTCAAAATCTCAAAGACATACGATTTCACCATCGACCTCTCACATGTCCTGAGTATATCTTGTGACCCTATTTTGAATCCCACCCGACCGCTTTCCATACTTGGCCATTTCTTGGAATCTCTTTTGCAGGTTGGCGGGTGGACAGAATGTACAATTCTTAATCACTCTTCGTCATCCCCTCCACCTTCACACTTCTTTCTAGATATGAAATTATTAATCTTTAATGCTAATAGCTCATCGTGCAGGAACCGTTAAGATTGTCATTAATGTTTGAAATGGAAGAGAATATTTTTCATTAATACAAATTAAACCAAGATTTGTGGAGAAGAGTGTTATCCTTTCCAAGTATTCATTTCAAGCACGATGCAATATCTTTCATGCGTCATGTGGTTGGCGTATTTACGAAATCTATAATCCTTAATCACTCTTCACCATCGCCGCCACCTTCACACTTTTTTCTAAATATGCAATTAGTAAGCTTTAATGGTAGCAGCTCATTACGCACAAACCGTGGAGATTGTCATTGATCAGTGAAAGGCTCGATGAGATATTCCATTGATATGCATTAAACCAAGATTTGTGGAGGGTTATATTATCTCTTTCAAATTTTCATTTAAAACATCATCTGGAGAAAATGGAAATTCTCGTTAACTTATGGCAGCATTTCCACAACAGTTCTATCCAGATATAGTAAACACTTTCGGGCATGATGACCAGAGGTTCCAGTATTCCAAGGCATATTCTTACTACTCATCTCCCTCCACCCAGGAGAAAAAAAGGAGATGGTCCCTTGGTCCCCCGAGAGATATATTTCAAGCCAAAGAATTCCAAGGCAACCCCTCCTGCTCAGACAAATTGCCCGCCTGCATTGATGGCTGGCGCAAAGGTTGATGTGATCAATTTCGAGTCAGGAGAAGATTGTATGATGGACGATGATATGGCAATGGATGATGGAAATGTAGCCATTGTTCCCACTCCTGTGCCCAAATTGAAATCAACCATAACGAGGGGCACATCCCGGATCGACGATGGTGACTTTGACAAGACCAAAAGAAGGGGTTTCAGAAAAGAAACCGATGTTGAACACAATAGCCTCTTTGCAGATAAAAAGTAGGAATTCCAGAGGTCCAAATTAGTTCTTTCTAGGCAGAAGTCTTTCATTGTAAGGAAATGGTCTATTGATGCTCCTAGAGATATATTTCAAGCCAAAAAATTATTCAATTGTGGGACCACTCTCATGTTCTTTGGATATACAATTAACATCTTAGGGGATGAGGAACAGACTCCCACTGGTGCAAGGCATATTCCTACTACTCATCTCCTTCCACCAAGAATGGACTAATTTGTCCCTATGGAATTGCTTGTGCAGCCTGTGTCCCTGAATTCTTCGAATGTGAGGAGGCGGTTTCTTGGTGTGTCCTAACTTTGAGTTTCGAGCTCTTTCGTTTTCCCTGTAATGTTTTTCGTCTTCTTCCGCATGGGAAGCTTGTGAGAACTATCAATTTTACCACGAAGATGAGTTCTTATGTCCTCCTACATTTTAAAAATTATGCCTTGATTTCTTGTTGGGGTGAAACGTTGGAGCGATGCCAGCGTCAGGAGCGGGAGTTTTTTTCATATGCTTCAAGCCAAGGATTTATTCCATTGTGGAACCACTCTCCTATTTCTTTGTGGCCACATGTCTTCTGCAAGATATTGATATTGGGGTAGCGAACATTGACCTCCTGAGGAAAAGACTGCAAGGATTTCCTAAAAAAAAAGCATGGTAATCAATTTTGTATGCACATTGAAGAGAATCTCGATGGCTCCTGCATGTTGCAGGTCCTGTGCCTGTGTTTATGGAAAATATGTTCAATGTTTTGGTGCAAAGAACTTGGTCCAATTTCTATGGATAGATATACACTACCCAATATTCATTTTTTTTTAATGGATTTACTATTAAAAAAATTTCCTTGGAGTCTTGGTTGTTGCTTCTTTGCTAAATTTAACACCTCTTCTCATTGGCCTGGTTCGATAGTCTCATAGTTCTTCAATATTGTATTGGGTCAAGTAATTTGATCTAATATAGAGCATTTAACAATTATATGACAATGCATTGTGTCGATCCCATAAGGATTTTATGGAAACACAAATGAATTTCAAACAATTTCAAACCAACATTCAATTCTATTTGTAATCTAGATAGAACATAGCAAGACCAAATCACAATGCGGCAGTCCGAGCCCCGCCATAGAATTTTTTTTTTCATCTCATCCTTGCTAAGAAAATGATTTCTTATTTCTCTTTCGCTTCCTTGATTCCTTTAGTCCGAAAGGGAACATTTTATTAGTTTTCCATCCCCTGGCCTATATTTGAGCATTTTTTACTTTATTAATGAAATTACCAAATTTCTTGTTCGCGAATTAAAAAAAAAAAAACTGATATATGGTGGTTGTAGTCAAATGGGACTATGAAATCCACTAGAATATTAAAATTCAAGATCATCATTGTTGTTTCTAGACATGCAATTATTAAGATTTAATGCTAACAACCCATCATGTAAGAAGTTTAATACTTAAGTTAATATGTTAAAGTCATGGAAGAATGTATCAAGAACATAATTACTCCCACAAGTTGTAATAAAAATTAATCTACAACAAAGCATTTGCTCACACCCTTTTTAATGGTACAAGAACAATAGAAAACAAATAAGTGGATAAAATATTGGACTAGAAAATGATGGTTTTTCAACAATGGGGCTTGTTTGAAACCAATTCCCTCTTACGAAAATTTCCCTCTGCCTCTCTATTTTCGCACTCTTTTATCCCCTGTAGTTTCTCTTTCTAGTTAGTTAGTCATTTTTTTCGGAAATGTCTTGCTGCACGGGTTGGCGGATTCACGTGTTCACAATTTCATTCATTCTTTTATATCGCGATTCCGACCGAGCACTTCCCATTTCTATAAATTTCACTTCCATTGTTCCGTGACCTGCAAACAACACTCTGGATTCTAAGATATGCAAATTTACTTCTGAACTCCCACATCATCCCCTCTTCCGTGTTACACATTTTTCACTGAAATGTTCTGATAGGCCTTACGTCTCCTCAGAAATCCTTGTCACCCTATTTTGAAGCCCGTCCTACCTCTTTCCACACTTAACCATTTCTTGATATCTCTTTCAAGGATTGTCGGGTTGATGGGTTCAGGAAATTTCCAATTTCTAGTCGATGTTTCCTATGCCCGCCACCTTCAAAATTATTTCCAAGTATATGCAATAAGTATACAAATTCTCCATAAACATACAGAAAAGATCTTTCCAGGAAAGGGAATATCTATTATATATTTGAATATATTGGCCCTTATTTTCCATCTTTTATACTTACCAAATTCTCGTTTCTTTTTCCCCTCTACTTTCTCTTTCTGGTTACTTAGTCTTTTTTCCTAAAATGTATCAATGCACATGTTGGAGGACTCACAGGTTCACATTTTCACTTGTTCTTTTATATCGTGACTCTGACCGACTGCTACCCATTCCATGCCTAGCCACTTTTCAGATCATGGATTCCTAGGTAGGTGAGATCTATATTACACTTCCATTGTTTCGTGACCTGGAAACAACACCTGGACCTCCGCAATATACAAATTTACTACCAGACTCCCACATCATACCTTCTTCCATGATACATAGTTTGCACTCAAAAGTTTCGAGACCTGCAATTTGACATTCGGGTGCTCACGTCTCCTAGGGAACTATTTTCACCCCATTTTGAAGCCCATGTGTCTACTTTCCATATTTTGCCATTTCTTGGAATCTCTTTAGCGCCTCCAATTCCATACTTACCTGAATTTTTCACTTGTGGGTTCCCAGATAGGCGAACTTCACTTCCAGTGTTCCTTCGCCTACAAACAACCCCCCGGCTTCCGCGATATACAAATTGACTTCCAGAATCCTACATTAGCCCATATTCCATGTTACACAGTTTGCACTCAAAAGTTATGATACATACAATTTGACCGTCGAGGCCTCACGTATCCTCAGGAATGATTGTCACCCTATTTTGAAGCTCGTCCGAACACTTTCCACACTTGTCCATTTCTTGCAATCTCTTTCGCGGATCGTCAAGCTGGTGAGTTCAGACAATTTCTAATTCCTAGTCATTGTTTTGTGTGCCCGCCATCTTCACAGTTCTTTCCAAGTGTATGAAATAACTATATAACTTCTCCAGAAACATGCAGAAAAGATATTTCCAGGAAATGGGATATCTATTACAGATGTGAATATATTTTCCCCTCTTTTCCCTCTTCTATACTTAACCAAATTCTTGTTTCTCTTTCCCTTGTACTTTATCTTTCTCGTTACTTAGTCGTTTTTTCGAAATTGTCTAGTTGCGCGTGTTGGCGGACTCATGGGTTCACATTTTCACTTGTGCTTTTATATCGTGACTCTGACCGATCGCTTTCCCATTCCATACCTAGCCACTTCTCCGACCGCAAATTCCCAGGTAGGCATGCTCTAGATTGCACTTCCATTGTTCTGTGACCTACAAACAATGCCCTGACTTACGCGATATACAAATTTACAATCAGACTCTCACATCATACCCTCTTTAATGTTACACAATTTTCCCATCATCCCCTCTTCTGTGGTACACATTTTGCACTCAAACGTTCTGAGACATACAATTTGACCGTCGGGTCCTCACGTCTCCTGTGGAACTATTTTCACCCCATTTTGAATCTCGTCTGTCCGCTTTACATACTTCAACATTTCTTCAAATTTCTTTCGCGGATCGTCGGGTTGGCGGGTTCACGAAATATCCAATTCGTAATCGTTGTTTCTTGTTCCCATGCACTTTTCACTTCTTTCCAAGTATGCAATAACTGAGGTTTAATGCTAAAAACTCACCATGCATCGAGGAGACCATCATAATAACTGTTCCTACACAACTTGCACAGAAACATGCAGAAAATATCATGCCAGGTAATGGGATATCTATTACAAATATCAATATATTAGCGAAAACGAATTCCACTGACCATCTACCTATTCCATACTTACTGACTTTTTCGCTTGTGGGTTCCCAGACAGGCGGGTTCAAGATTTCCCTTGCATTGTTCTATGACCTGCAAACAACACCCGAAATTCTGCGATATACATGCATAAAAGATCTTGCTAGCTAATGGGATATCTATTACAAATTTCAATATATTAGCAAAAATGAATCTGATCGACCATTTCCCTATTCCATACTTAGCCACTTTTTTTATTGCGGGTTCCCGTACAGGCAGGCTCAATATTTCCCTTCCATTGTTCCATGACCTGCAAACAACACCCAAAATTATGCAAATATACAAACCATCCGCTAGAATGCCCCATCACGCACTTTTCCCTTTTGCGCCTTTTGCAGTCAAAATTTCCAAGACATGCAATTTTACCGGCAGGCCCTCACCTCTCCTCAGCATCCCCTGTAACCCTATTTTGAAACCCGCCCAACCTCTTTTCATAATTGGTCATTCCTTACTTGTTCTTCCCCGTCTTCGTCATCTTCGAACTTGTTTATAATAAAAAAAAATGTTTAGAAAAACATTAATATATATATATATATATATATATATATATATATATATTATAAAGACATATAATTTGAACATCAGGCGCTCACCTCTCCTCCATATTGTTTGCAACCTTACTTTCAAGCCCATCTAACCGTTGTTCATATTTATGTATATATAAAACAGTCTTATTTATAATAATAAAATATTGTTTATATATATGTGTGTGGGTGTGCGCGCATGTGTGTGTAAGGCCTTATTTCTAAGTATGCAATTAGCAAGCTTTAATGATAAACCAATATTTGAGGAGATCTCCCATTAATATGAATTAAACCAAGATTTTCGGAGGGTTATATTATCCCTTCCGAGTGTTAATTTCAAACATCATGGAATTTCGTTCGTGCGTCGTTGGGTTGGCCTATTCACGAAATCTTCAATCCTTAATTCCAAAAATGAGTCTGATCGATCGTTTCCCTATTCCATACTTAACCACTTTCCCATAATTCTGCAAATATACAAACCATATGTGTGTGTGTGTGTAAGGCCTTATTTCTAAGTATGCAATTAGCAAGCTTTAATGTTAAACCAAGATTTGAGGAGATCTCCCATTAATATGTATTAAACCAAGATTTCCAGAGGGTTATATTATCCCTTCCAAGTGTTAATTTCAAACATGAGTCTGATCGACCATTTCCTTAATCGTCGAGTTGGCCCGTTTATGAAATCTTCAATCCTTAATTCCAAAAATGAGTCTGATCGACCATTTCCCTATTCCATACTTAGCCACTTTCCTGGAATTTCGCCACTTTCCTGGAATTCCGCAAATATACAAACCAACCGTTGAACTGCCCCATCATGCTCTCTTCTATTTTACACGTTTTGAACCCTATTTTGAATCCCGTTTGACCGATTTTCATACCTGGACATTCCTTTCTTTCTCTTCCCCATCTCTATCACCTTCGCACTTTTCTATAATAAAAAATTGTTTATAAAACTATATATATATATATATATATATATATAAGGTCTTCTTTCTAAATATGCAATTAGTAATCTTTAATGCTAATAGCTCATCATGCAGAAACCGTATAGATTGGCATTGATGAGCGAAAGGGTCAAGGATATATCTCATTAATATGAATTAAACCAAGATTTGTAGAGGTTTATATTATCCCTTCCAAGTGTTAATTTCAAAATCAAGGAATGTCGTTCGCACGTCATCGGGTTGGCACGTTCACGAAACCTCCAATCCTCAATTGCTCTTCATTGTACCCGCCACCTTCGCACTTCTAAGTATGCAATAAGTAAGCTTTAATGCTAACAACTCGTCATGCAGTACCCATAGAGATTGTCATTAATGAGCGAAAGGCTCAAGGAGATTTCCCATTCACAGGCATTGAACCAACATTTGCGGAGGGTTATATCTCCAACTGTTCATTTCAACCATCGTCTAGAGAAAATGAACATTCTCATAAACTTATGGCACCATATTGACAATAGTTCTGTGGAGATACAGTGAACATCTTCGGGCGTGAGGACCAGAAATTCCAGTGGTCCAGGGAATATTCTTACTACTCATCCCCTTCCTCCCAGAATGAAATAATTTGGACCTCTGGGATTGCTCGTGCAGGCTGTGTCCCTGAAGTTTTTTACTGTAAGGAGTTGGTCTCTTGGTGCATCGATAAATATATTTCAGACCAAATAATTATTCCACTGTGGGACCACTCTTTTGTTTCTTTGTTACCTCAAGTCTTCTGCCCGATGTTAATAATGTCGGATCCAACATTGACATTCAAAGGAGAATATTGCAAACAATTCCTAAGAAAGCATAATAATGAGTTGGACCTATTGCCCAAGCTCCTGGAAGAACCGATGGTAGTTCCTAAAGATATCACATGCTTGCAGTTTAGTTCATTTAGAAATCCATTCCAGAAAATTTCCTGGTTGTTTACAAGAATAATGGGACAGGAATCCACAACAACTATTTCCCACATGGTTCTTTATATTTTGTATTTCACAGTCAAGGAACAAGCCATTTTTGATTGGGGGAAGCTAATTTCCCATGAAATATGTTCCCAACTGTCAAGATTCAAAAAGGAAAATAAATTTTATATGTCATCCTACTTGGTTTTTGCGATAGCGCATTATTGTCAGTTTCCAAAACTATCTCTGTCCAAGAAGGTAAACTGGGAATTTGACCCAGTAACATTCCGGTACTAGTCCTTGTGGAAGCACAAGGCCTCCCACTATTTTTATGAGGTTTTTAATGACCTTGTGTCTGTTTTCAAAGTTTTATTGTTAGGAGAAGATTCTCCCTGCATATCTGACCAGGAAACCAAGTTTTTTGATAGGAAGGGGGCACTTGAACAAATGGATAATTACAGTGTGATAAGGATTTTTGGCTCCAAGGAAAAACCTTCTCTCCTTCCATGTCACATTACAGACAAAATGTTTGTTACATAAATAGCAAGGCAATACAACTATTGGTTTCATTTATTCCATGAGAAGAGAAAAAAATAGTTCATTCCTCTTCCTTGGAAATTCGGGGAATTCGTGTCGAGGAACGTCAACAAAATTAACGAATTCACAACCCATTTCAACAACTTGAACCTTAGATATGATGAAATTCGAAGAGGGTTCGACCCTAATAATTTTTTTTAGAAAATTTACTAACACTCGGCCTCGACAATTATTTTTTCAAGAAACACCTGAGCGAAAACAGAGACATTGGTGACAATGCTCCTGCTTCTAATGCTGGTGACCTAGACACACTACAAAGCACCATTGAATTGTATAAGAAACACGGAAAAGGCCCCGGTGAGAAGAGTCTTCAATCGGCGGATAACACTCCCAAAAGTATGACATCTTGGAGAATCACTTCAATAGCCCACCACAACAAGAAAGCAACTCATAATTATTCAAACGAAGGAGGAGACACTAGTACATGTGGGCAGATTATTCCATGAATTTTTTCCACGTTTCCATTAGTTTCATATTTTTTTTAAATAGGGACGGATTTTCATCGATATTTTCATGAAAGTTCGTCGCAATATCAACGAATAGGTTATTTTAACCTAGTCGAGATTTTCGTCTCTATTGCCACGAAAGTTCATGGCAATAGCGATGAACTTTCGTGGAAATAGCGACAAAATTTTTGTCTATCTCATTGGTCGGTGTTAACATCTAGTTGACTATTTGATCTATATATACCTGACTTTAAGAGACTTTGCGACACAATTGCTATAGTTGCGACATTGTTATTGGCTTTTGTTTGAGCTATTTATTTTTTCCATCACCCACCAGTTGAAAAAATCCAATTCTTGATCTACATAGCTCGGATTTTGAACTTGCAAGGTTAGTATGTTTTTTTTTATTGATGTACTCATTTAATTTGTAAATTTTTCAAAATTATTTGTCGGAGAATCCACAGTTGGTGTCATTTTTTCATCGATGTTTCGAATCCGAATCGGGATTCATCATCACGACTAATCATCAATTTGAGAGTATGTTGATCTTAATTCATTAATAATGTATATGCAGGACAATATAAGATAACCAGGTCGGCTATCTATAAACCCTAATTGCGGAGCTAAATAAAAATTAAAAACAAATTAATTACTAATAATAATATCTCGTAACTAGTAATATACATACATACATACATACATACATACATACATACATACATATATATGTATGTATGTATGTATGTATGTATGTATGTATGTCTAGTTAAAATCCAATAGTTTTCTTTAATGGTGTTTTTAAATTAATATAAATGAATAATTAAAATCTAGGGTTAGAATGAGTTTAATTTTATTTAATTATTAGTATTTTGTTCTAAACTCTAATTTATATTTAAGATATAGGGTTTAATGAACTTAATAAATTAAAGATAATTAGTAATAATTAATAATATATCATAAGTGATTTTTAAGTGTTGATATATCTAAATATGTATATAGGTTTAGGGTTTCTAATAGTTTGTTTGGTAGTGTTTTAATTTATATTTAATATATAGATCTTAATGAACTTAATAAATTAAAGATAATTAATAATAATTAATAATATATCATAAGTGATTGTTAAGTGTTGATATATCTAAATATGTATATAGGTCTAGGGTTTCTAATAGTTTGTTTAATAGTGTTTCAAATTTGTGTATGTAAATATAAATCTATGGTTAGATTTAGATTGAGTTTCATCTTATTATATTAATTATTAATATTTCTAAATGATTGTATATTATTTGAAACTCTATTTAATATTTAATATTAAGTGGAATTACTAGATTATGGAAAAGTGAATTTTATAGGATTATCATTATTAGGTCTGAGTATGATAATGGTATATATATATAAATAAATCAAGGGTTAGGAATTTAATGTGCTACTAAGTACTAGGGGTTAATTTATGATTTAGGTTTTAAGTGATTAGGATGTAATGAGTATTAATATATAAAGTGTCATATGTAAATTTTTGTTCAAATGTCCAAATTTCATGTAGCTTGTTTTTTCCTTGATAATATATTATATGTGTAGTACCATATTTAATGTATTTGGTTTTTGGATCTAGTTAGTATATTCTATGGAAAAGGGTATGTGGATTCCATAATATTCTAGGTTTATGGAATCCACATACCCTTTTCCCTTCAATTGTAGATATAATGTCTCTCTCTTTTCATTGATAAAGATATGGAATTGCTCTTGAAACTCAACCTTGATTGGTGAAATGACAGTAATTGATTGTCATTTTCTTCTCTCTTTTATTTTTAAGAACTAACAAAAAAACACCAACAAATCTTGATTGAATCTTTGATACCACTTGTTACATCTCTAGTACCCAAAAGGGATCACACTTGCATAAATTGAAAATAATATAATAGTGACAATAATGGTTGGGATACTTGCACACCTAATGGTTGGCTAGCACTTACTAATTCAATTAAATGAAGGAAGAAATCTCCATCAATAAAATCTTGAAGTTGATTGTTATATTGATAAATGATAAGTTATGGTATATATAAGATAGGGAGGAAACTCATGTTTATAACAATAAGCTACATAAACACTAACCCTAAACTTATGTTAGGTTTATATGTCGTTATTATATAAAGAAAACATGTTTACACATATGACCTTATTATAAAGATGTTATATATGTCATGATTAGGCACATAACAATCACTTTTAACTAACCACCTTCAACCATCTTAGCTTATGGTTAGCCACCTTTAAATTTCTTGGCTTATGACTAAGCACCTTTAACAAATGAACTTATGATTATATACCATAGTCTTCCAATATAAATAAAGTATATTTGTTTCAACTTTCTCAATAAAATCCACATACCCTTTTCTTATATGTGATGTTGTTTCTCTCAATTTTTTATAATCACACGCAATTCTATATGTAGTGATTAACTTTAGTTTTTAGTTGATGTAACTTGTTTATACACTATTAATAAGGATCAATATCTAAAATATAAAAAATTCATGACAAAATCTACGATAACATGATGAAATATACTAGTCAGACAATGAAAAATGAGAACATGCCAAAGTGTCTTAGAAAATAAAACTATGACCACTGTAAGTAGCATAAAATTGTGACCATTGTATGTAGATTCAAATCAACACGTTATAATTTAAACCAACCCAACCCAATTGTGGATGACAAGTGGTTGGCATTATTTTTTTAGTGGTGAATTTCAAAGATTGACATTTTGTTTACAAAACAACTTAGAGGCTAGTGTATGGTGTCGAGTGATTCAAGTTTGAGAAATTTTGACCACTTTCGTTAAATGGTGTGTACTTATTTTCCATGTTTATTTAGTACACACTACTCTATAGTACAAATTGAAGCATATATATCTTAATAGTTAATCAATAATAATAATAAAAAGCATGTCAAAATGTATTAGAAGAAATAATTGTGAGGATTGTAGGTCACTGTAAATAAACATATCATAATCGAAAGGAGTAGCTAAAATATAAAAAATTTACAACTTACTGTTTGGTATGGTGTAGGTAAGACAATTACTTTTCAGAACAAGGATTTGTCACTATGAATGAAAATGACAGTAAGCTTGCTCGGTTAAGAGCAGCATTAGAGGTGAGGGGCGATGGAAAATGTTATTGCCCTTACTATGATTGCAGAGGCTTGCAAAAAAAACTACTTTTAATAACAACTCAAAGACATTGTAGGGAGAAGGGGCATGCTGAAGGTGGTTATTAATATCATCCCTTGGTAAGAGGATTCGATATTTAATGTATTCTCTATAATAATCAGTATGTCGTGAATTTTAATAATATTTCTTATCGATATTTTTATATTTTCTATACACACTAAATTTTCTACATTTTTTTTAAATATATAGACGATGCCCCCATAATGTCGACCTCCAGAGAGTTATTTTCCAAGTACTAGCAGAAATACTCCTTTACAGAGTGATGAACTTTGAGATCAGAATATTGAAGTTGTTGATCAAGTTATTAATGATGATATGGATGGAGATAATGTTAGTGATTCAAATCAGGATGATGAGATACATAGATTGATCCAAGACACATTTTCTCCAATGGATGAGGAAAACCAGGATGATAGTCATGATGTTGATCCTCTACTCGAGAAGTCACGTCAACCTCTTTATGAAGGCTCAACAACAAATCTTTTATCTGCTACATTGTTTTTGGTGAACATGAAGGTTTTGAATGGTTTATCAAACACATGCCTCACACAGATACTAAGGTATTTAATTTGTTAATTATTTATGCCTTCATGTTCACAAATACTTAAAAGGTTCATTTTTTTCCTATATTGCTATTGTTTTCTAATTTCTAAATTAGTATATTGGATGAGATATTGATGATTAATATTGTTTACATTGACTTATTGTTTAGAATTTTGTAGATTGTTAGGTGAAGTTCTATTACCGATGTCAAATATTTTTCCACGCACATATCGAGAAATATCCATGATTATGTGTCACACACCCACTACGACAACTAAGATTTTCTTTTTCTTTGTGTCTTTTCTTCGAGAAACAAAATCCCCGAATTTCTATGGGGCCTAACACAGACCCTCACTTCCCTTATCCTCCCCCATGTGATCGTTGGCTATGACCATAGGCCTTACCAAAAAGGCGCTTCCAACATTCACGATTCGGGGAATCGTGATGCAAGCGTTCCCCTGTTCTATGTCTTTCGAAATGCCAAAATTTGAAAGGGTCTAACAAATCCTTAGCTCCTCCCTTGGGTCGCTTTTCATATGACCGTTCCTATGACCTGGTGCTATTCCTCTAGATGCTTTCGGGGTTTCACGATTCAGGAAATCGCGATGCAAGTGTTCCTCCTTTCCCTTTCGAATCCCCGAAAATTGAAAGCCCGGTATCATCTGGATCTATGGTCCAGATCGTCGACTTGATCAATGGCCCGGATTGAATCTCAAAATTCTACTTTTCGAGATTTCTGGCGAGGTCTTCACTCCTATTCCTCTGATGTCCAGAACCCCGGTGGCCTTAGATCTTCACCATGCGTCCCTACAAATGGGCAGTCCAGATTATTTTGGGACTCCCCCTCCATACCACAAGACCCTGTCCGGTGACCTAGGGCTCATTCACAAAGCGCATCGGGGTTTCGCGTACCGAGATTTTGCGATTGGCGAAGACGAGGGGTCTTTCCCTTAGGTCTCCCGGGTGCCGAAACGCCGAAACCTATTCACGATAAATCGATTCATGGTTTCGCATATCGAGATTTCACGACTGGCGAATACGAGGAAACTTTCCCTTTGGTTTCCCGGGTACTGAAACACCGAAACCTATTCACTCTAAACCGATTCAGGGTTTCGCATATCGGGATTTTGCGACTGGCAAATACAAGGGAACTTGCCCTTGGGTTTCCTGGGAGCCGAAACGTCGAAACCTATTCACGCTAAACTGATTCATGGTTTCGCATATCGGGATTTTGCGACTAGCGAATACGAGGGAACTTGCCCTTGAGTTTCCCGGGTGTCGAAACGTCGAAACCTATTCACGCTAAACCGATTTAGGGTTTCACATATCAGGATTTTGCGACTGGAGAATACGAGGGAACTTGCCCTTGGGTTTCCCGGGTGTCGAAACGTCGAAACCTATTCACGCTAAACCGATTTGGGGTTTCACATATTGGGATTTCATGACTGGCGAATACGAGGGAACTTGCCCTTGGGTTTCCCAGGTGCTGAAACGCCAAAATGTCGAAAACCTGAGAGAACCACTCTTTCTTGTAAAAGGTTTCCAGACTCATATCACATAATCCTTCAGTGGGTTCTTGGGTAATTATCCCTAGGCTTGGTGACCTGACTGAAAAGCCTTCCTAAATCACCGAGCTATGAACTCTATGACAGGGGCGAAGTAAAATCATGGGTTTACTAAAACGGTAGTCTTTCCAAGGAACTCACTCCGACTCTGGAATGCGAGGGAACTTCCCAGAAGGAGGTTCCTTCAGGAAATCAAACTAGGGCATAGCGTGAGTCAAGTAAATGGGACAAATCTCAAGGGAACGAACTCATAATCTGAAATTATTCATTCTATACATAAACCGATTATGGTCATATAAGTATAAGCGTGCATCCATTATTTCCGATCAAAACACCAGGAAAACACTTCTATACAGAAACCATTTATGAGTGTACAAACATGAGCATGCGTCCAGGATATTCAATTCAAGATACAATATATAAACACTTATCAGAAAACACCAGGTGTGAC
>ML808948.1:0-14043 GCA_009831015.1 Picea engelmannii | reverse complement strand
ATGTTTAATTTATTTAATTTCTTTATTACCTTTTTCATTTCAATTTCATATTCTCATTATCGCATTCTAATATTTTTTAATCGTCACTCCTTTTACTCAGTATTCTTATTTTCACCACAACCATTATATTATTGTAATATGGTATTTTAATATCCTAATTTACTATTTTATTAGTCCTTATCGAAGGCGTAGAGGGACTATAGCGATCGATAATTCGTTGACTTCATATTAATATGTCCTTTGACTATAAATTTTTGCATTATCTGTATTTTTCGTACTATAGAAGTAAAAACATTATTTTATATAATAAATAAATAAAATAAAAAAACACTTATATGTCATTGTCTCATTGGAGTATATATTGGAGGTATTATTTCCATCTTCGTTGTTCCCAATGTTGTAAATGTGTATATATCCAAAGTTTTGAGCTTAGACGCTCTTTTTTAATTTTTATTACATTTTTACTGAAATGTTTACATACCGAAAGTTATGAGCATGGACATTGTTTTTAATGTTTTTTTATTATTAGTCCCTGCCTAAGGCGTGGAGGGACTATAGCGATCACATATTAATATGTCCTTTTATTATTATTATTAGTCCTTTGTATTTGTATTGAAATGTTTACATACCGAAGGTTTAGAGCATTGACACTTTTTTTGAGGTGCTTGAATAGGCCTGACAACTTAAATGTTACATAGCATGAGGTCCTGAAACAAGCTTGATAGCTTAAATGTTTGCATACCGCGAGGCCCTTGAATAGCCTGACAACCTTAAATGTTTACCTAAATAGGCTTCTCAAAGTACATTTTTCCTTGATTTTTTCCATACAATGTTGCAATGAATTTGGACAATATTGTTGTCCACCGCCAGTTGAAAAAGCATTGTATGTTTCATACTTCTTCTATGCTTGGAATGCACTTTGATCATCATTGAAGATACATATATTGTTTATCGGTTTGGTGGGTGCTTCTTGTTCGTTGGTTTGTCGGTTATTGCTTCTTGTTGTTTGGTTCAACTTTGCAAGGTTGGGGACCTGCGCCTGTGGTTGGACATGTTGGTTCTTCTTGCTTGCTTTTGTTTACTTCAACTTTGTAAGGTTGGGGTCCTACATTCATGGTTGGATCTATTTTTTTTTTACTTTGCGGGGTCTAGGCGTTGCACCCACAATTCGACCTATGCTTCTGTCGTTCATCGTTTCAGAGTAAGTTTTGATGCCATGATTTCATTTTCTATTCATTCTTTATTGTTGACTATTTACAGTTTGCAAGTAAGAATGTTTGATTATTTCTACTAGCATGCTCGTCATATGTTTCTAGTTCCTTCTGTGCTTGGGCTACAGTTTGGTAATCGTTGGAGATACATATGTTGTTTACTGGTTCAATGGTTTTTTCTTGTTCGTTGGTTCGTTGGTTCGTCAGTTGCTGCTTGTTGTTTATTGGCTCAAGTTTGCGAGTTTGAGGTCCTAGGGCTGCAGTTGGGCATGTTCGTGCTTTCTCGTTGGTTTGTTGCTTGTTGTTTTATTTTGTTTACTTTGGCATTGCAAGGTTGGGGTCATGCACCGACAATTGGAGTTTTTTTTTTTGCACTTTGCGGTGTTTAGGTCCTGCACCCGTGAGTGCATGTCTCATGCCCGTCTATCCTACTCTTAAATTTTTCTCCAATTATTTTTCATAATTCTGGACCATACCTACATGTCTTTTTAAAATGTTCTTCTAGAAGAAAAGTATACTGAGATGGTGCTACCAAGAGTGGTGTTCCGTGGATTGCAAATTGTAGTATTCAGTTTCTATGATGTTTGGCGTGCAACATTGCTAGCATAATGAATGTGTTCTCAAATGCATCGCACCATTTACATTTGGATGAAACCATTATCATTCTACGATACTTTAGTGTTGACATCATACAAAATAGTGGCATAACAAATGATTGGGAAACTACATGTGCAGTTACAATGTCCATTGTTTTTTGTTAAGATAAAAACACACTTATTAACCATATATGGTGAAATGTGTGTTAAAGAGAAATCCCCCTGCGAACAAGTGGATTCTCTCTTGGGCTCTAGACTCCTAAGACCAAGACAGAAAAGTTCTATCGTGGACACTGATTTTCCTTTGCATGAAGCTAAACTATTCAAAGAAGAAGAAGGAAGAAGGGTAAATACCTTTCACCGATGTTTGTCCTTGCTCGATCCAGGTTGATCTTGATCTCCATATTCTTCAGAAGGACCTGAAATACAATGAGAAACAACAACGATACTTCCTACTCTACCATGACTAGCTTCATAATGAATCTATGAAAGAAACAAGTTCATGAAACGTACACAAACTTTAAAGGAAACAGGCCAAGCATAGATTATATTAATGAAAACAAAGTGAGATTCTTACAACCATGGATGTAGGTGCAAAAACTTCACCAAGCTCTCTTTGTCTAGAGCCTTGCTCAAATAATCCACACACAGAATGATGATGCTTCAATGATATCTCCCTTATGAGATCATAAGTTTGATGCTTTAGAATGTCTCTCCTTTCACCATGAATAGGCCTCCTTATATAGGCTTGGAGAGGCCTAACCACTTAAGAGATTCTTGGGATAAGTGTAGGATTCTTCTCCTTTAGTTATGGATCTTCCCTAAGATTGAGCCTTGACCTCAGATCCGAATCCAACCAACTCCAGATATGAAGGGATTTTTCCCTGATTTCCCTCAACAATCCAAAAATTCGCTCAAAAAAGTCCAGCGCTCCCTCAGAATGGGGCAAAGAGCGTTGGAACGCTCCCCCAAAAGAGGTCACAGAGCGTTGGCACTCCCTGACAGTGTATAGGGGAGCGTTGCCTTTCAAAATTGATTTTTTAGTGGTTTTATCAATGTCAAAAGACTTGTACTCTTTTTCAAATGACTTCTCCTCTTCAAAACCAGTCTTTTGAGGTGTCTTGTAAGTGTTATTGATAATTTCATCTGAGACACAACATAGGCAAGACGACAATATGATATTTGCGAAACTTGTGGGAGAAATGCGGCACTTGCAACATTTGGTAATGACGACACTAGGCCATCATCATAATGAGTAATTTTGATGTGTAACAATGTGCCCATATCACAATACAACCTCTTTATCGTGTACACAGACTGGTGTGACCACGATACAATTTGTCTTGTACTTGAAATATGAGATGTACACCAAAGATACTACAAAATTATATTTCCATGTCTCAAAGCATATCTGGATACTTTGCCGCAGAAAACCAAAATCATTTAGATATGTCCATGCAATTTCTTAATATTTTGAGTCTTGTAATATATTTTGGGCAGGAAAAACTTTATATAATTACAACCATGGATGGAGAAAAGAAAAGGTTCATGTTTCTAACTATCTTTTATTTTATTCGTTGATTCTCATTTAGTGTATGTACATATTACTTGTTCTCCTCTACATACCAGCTTCCATTCATGTTCATTGTACTTTGTGTGTTCCCACATTCAAACAAACAGAATAGTTGGAGAAAGCGAAGGAGTCTTTACCGCAGCGATGGAAGAGGAGATACAAAGGTACATGCGTGTATTGTTATTTCATATTCCATTGTTTTGTATTTCACTTATTGTCTATATATGTGTTCACCTAATTTATTGTATGTAGATATTGTGTACCTTCCTACATAATAACTTATCTTCATGTCCTTTGTATTTTATGTGCCGCTACATTGAAAAAATTTGAACTCTATTTATTTATTTTACATGTCTTCCTGCATACTAACTTCATTCATGCCCGTTGTATTTTTTCTGCATTGCTACATTTAAACAAACAGAGTGGCTGGAGAGGACGATGGAATCTTTGTCGTGAATGTAGAGGAGTTACAGAGGTGCATGCCTCTACTCTGATTTCATATTCCAGTGTTTAGTATTTCATTTATTGTCTTTGTATTTGTTCTACTTCTTTGCACCTATTTTACTGTATGTAGATACTACGTATCTTTCTACATAGTAACTTATTCTCATGTGAATTGCATTTTCTTTGTTGCTACATTGAAAGAAATAGAACTATATTTCTTTCTTTTACATGTCTTTATGCATACTAACTTACCTTCATGTCCACTGTATGTTCGGCGTTACTACATTGAAAGAAACAAATTGGTTGGACAGGAAGATGGATTCTTATATGCCACATCAGAGGGGGTTGTGGTACAATATTCGAAAAGGTATACCAACTGTGCTGGTAAATCGAACATACAAAATGGGTGGGTGCATATAATATTGGACTAGAAAATGATGATTTGGAAACAATGGGCCTTTGTTGAGACTTCCCACTTCCAAACATTGCCCTCCCCTTTTCTAATTTTTCCACTTTCTATTATCCCTTTTTTTCCCCTCTTCTATACTTAACTTTTCTTGTCTACTTTTTCTTTCTGGTTGCTTTGCTTAGTTGTCTTTCTGAAAATGTCTAGGTGCACGGGTTGGCAGACTCGCGGGTTCACATTTATACTCATGCTTCTACCACATTCCATACTTAGCCACTTTTTCGATTGCGGGTTCCCGGGCTGGCGGGTTCAATATTTCACCTTTGGCTTCAGAGGTTTCTCAATACATAAATTGGCCATCTTACCCGCCCCCCCATCACTCCATATTTACTGTTACACATTTTTGTAGTGAAAAAATCCGAGGCATACAATTTGATCGCCGGGTCCTCATGTTTCATGAGTATCCCTTGACACCCTATTTCGTATTCCATCTCCTTCGACCCTGTATGTGACATTCAGAAGAAATATGGACAATATAAAATGCATATGTGTATTTGTTCCTTCTGATTTTCATCTACACATTCTTTCGTCAGAAAAAGTTGGACTAGTGACATGGCCATGAGCAGTCAATCATCGCAAACATCAATAAACCGACAAGGCCAAGGGTAAAGATGCATACTTTTTGTTCCTCATATGTTTACCAAAAAAATATCCTCAACTATTTATTCATCTATTCCATGGTGAATATGTTGATGTCATCTGCAACACATACTTTGCAATTCACAAGAAGTATCAACGAGGGTAAGTGAGACATCGAACATAGTGTAAGTTCCGCAGACTAAGAGGTCTAGTTGCAAAAATCTGGCTCCATACTTTATCCAAGTTGTGTGTCTACTTGTACATTTATGCCATGAAAAAAGAAAACAAAAAAATAATGCAAAATTCCATTCACATTACTTTTCTTGTTCAAAAAATGTCATCAGGTCTAAACTTGTAACACCAAAAATACTATCAATAGAGGGCTTGAACAACTGCCGAACTGGACAATTGTTCATCAGGGACATAATGGTCGTCTATAGAACCTACTTGGACAAGGAAAACAAAACTAGATCCATTATGCAAGGAAAAAAGATATTGCCAGGTAATGGGATATCCATTACAAATTTTTATATATATCCCAAAACAATATATGACCGTGGTGATTGTGATCGGATTATATCGCTCAACGAAACAAGTATTGTGGAAAAAATTCCTTCTATTTGTTCAGAATATTGTATCGTGTCGAACACAACTATAAACCAATTTGCACAGAGCAACAACACTTACCCAATCAGAACCATTGGTGCAGATGTCACACTCGCGAGAACATTTGGCTCACAACACATTTTCCATATAAAAGATGGAGAGTCAGACAATGACAAGGCAATGATATTGTTCTCCATATCCAGTTTTGTCCTTTACTTTCACATGTCCATGTATCTTAGTTATGTTACACGACTATTACATTGTTCCATGTTCCAACTGCAATTGTTCAACACCTATTCAAATTTGTTTTCCTCAATGGAACAACAATTGAATAAAGGGAAATTTCCACTTATGCTCTTCAAAAATATAACAAAGAAAAGAGATGTTAAAGAAAGGATCTTTCGCACAACCCAGGCAACATTTGTAATATAATTTTGAACATACATAGTACGGGATCTCAAGAAACTAACTAGCTCTACAACTGTTGTGCGTATACATCTACAATTTCATCTTCACTTTGCTCATACAAATTGTCTTCACCAATTTTCTGCAATTTTTCTTTTTTTTGTTGTGCAGTTGTATATTATATTGTTCAATATATTAACTACTATGCTCACGTGCCCAGGTTGAGGGTGTTGTGGTTGCAGCGAATGCGTACTCGACCCCCTTCGAGCATGTATGTGTTGAATGAAACTCTCCTGCTTCTGCTTCTACTTTCATAAGTGATGATACAATTGATTGTTTGCAATGCAATAAAAAATCCCCTTAAATATATAGACATTGCCTCAATGCTTCCATCTGAACCGTGGGAAACACATTCGTACATTGTACAATTAGACAACCTTTGTTACAATATGTGCTTCCTGGGTTAGCAGAATTGTCATATGAATCATACCTACAGAAAAAGGAAAACAATGTCTACATGTTGCATGACTTTCGGATACATGGAAAATTTACCTGAAATGAGGACAATGCAATATTGCATATCGGTTGGAAAATAAAAATAAAAAAATCATATCAATATTTGGCAGGAAACGAAAAAATCTCATGTGTGTCTGTAATTTTTTTTCAACACCCAGATGAATGTTCGTCGGACTCAAGTTCTTCTAAGTTTACATCTATGGCTGTAAAATTTTCTTTCCAAAGATTTTGTCTCTTTTTGTGCACTTGAAACAACCAGGAGAATCTAACTACAAATGCAATCACTATTGTTATTGTTATTTTCATGTTTTTTTGCATCTCCCAGTAATAATTTTGCATATTTGTTGGGGTGTCCATATGAAAAAAAAAATGGTGGATAGCTGTGGATTTGTTGGAGGAGTCTTCGCATTTTTGGGTTCCCAAATTGGAAAAATGTTTTCCAACTATATAGCCATGGCAAGAATTTCTGCATTTTTTTGGGTACCCAAATAAAAAAAAAAAGATGATCTCCAACTATAAATTTATGGTATGGTATATGCATTTTCTCGATGCCCTAATTGAAAAAAAAGGGATCAACATGGATTGAAACATGAGCTTGAGATCTTCAGAACTCGCTATAGTGATTGGGGAGTTTGGGCTTTGGAATTCATACAGGTAGGTGCAGTTATTGGTGATGTACAAGCACATAAAATTGTTCAGTCCGAAAATGGGAAGCATGAGGAAAAACCCCATACAAAGTATCCAAATTTAAATAACTCGGGTCCATCCTTTGAACCGTCAAAATAACTTTCTCCTCTAGAAAGAACCATCAGGCATTTCCAATAATATCAAAAATTTTGCATTATTAAACCTAGTAGTGATAGAACATGGCATTATCAGAAGAAAATGTCCATAGTGATCTTGCTTCATGGTAAAATAGTAATCGAAAAGTTTCTTGTTCCCCATTTTGGTGTTTGGTTATAGCTAGATACAATGGCGAAGCTCCGCTGGTTTTGTGTCGTCTTGTGTTTGGCAATATTTTATTCATATCCCATGGCCACGGTTATTTTCTCATGGGAACATATACCAGATGTAAGAGAAAACCAATGCCACATGTTATATATATATATATATCAAATTGTTTGATGCAAAGTTTGATGCGTACTGCTCTATGGAACCTTGTGGGATCTCACTTGGCACCTTCTGTGTTCATGAGTTTCCTTATGCCTCGATTTTCAATACATTTGGTGTTTACTTGATTCTTGGTTGTATGCTTCGTTCTGGAAAAATAATGATACATTCAAGATCTTGGCAATTTTTCTATGATCTTAAAGAATATATAGGTCATTCTTTGCCTTTTAATATAAGCTCTCTGACGCAAATGTAGTATGTGGCTCGTTTTAGCACTTTTTCTTGATTGATGAACTTAGCAAAATTCATCTCCAGGAATATTTTGAAATAAAAGGATATATACTATGTGAAGTCCAATGGAACTGTCATATCAATGACAAGACATTAAAATTCAAATTTTTCATTGATATACTTGCGATGAAGTTGACAGTACAATAACTTTACTTAAACATCCCAAAATTGATTTTATTGTGGCTTTTCGATGCTTCTCTTATACAAACACATCATGGAAAATATAAACATGGCTCACTTTATCTATTCCTTGATTGAAGAACATGTTCACATGTTTAATGCACTTCATAGTTACTGTTAAGACCATCAATGCGGCTTTCTTACACCAATTTTCGCTTCCGAAAATTGACATCCCCTTTCTATTTTCCCTCTGCTTTCCCTTTCTGGTTACTTAGTCATTTTTTGGAAAATATCTAGCTACGGGGGTTGGCGGATTCACGTCTTGAAATTTCCACTGATACTTTTATATCACGAGTCCGACTGCCCACTTCCCCGTTTCATATTCAGCAAAAATTTTGGATCGCGGGTTCCCGAATAGGTGGGTTCCTGGATAGGCAGGTTCAACATTGTGTTTCCATTGTTTCATTGCCTACAAAAAACACCCAGACTTCCATGATCTACAAATTAGAAACCAAATTCCCCTTTATTTTTATCGTTTGCTTTCCCTTTCTGGTTACTTGGTCATTTTTTCGAATGTGTCATTTTTTCTGAATCTCTCATGCTTTTATATACAACACCTGAAGTTCCACAATATACAAATTGATCGTCAAAATCCATCATTGTCTCCTGTCCCATGTTACACATTTTGCAATCAAAAGTTTGGATAGATACAATTTGACCATCGGGCCCTCACATCTCCTGAGTAGAACTTGTGGCCCTGTTTTCAAGCCTGTCAATATTCCTTGTTTCGAGTATGTCTCATGCTTTTATATCACGTGTCCAACCAACCACTTACCCATTTCATAATTGGAGACTATTACCATCGCCGGTTCCTAGCCAAGTTTGCTCAACATTGCGCTTCCATTGTTCCGCTACCTACAAACAACACCCGAAATTTCGCGATATACAAATTGACCGC
The DNA here is from genome assembly GCA_009831015.1 of Picea engelmannii. Lineage (NCBI taxonomy): Eukaryota > Viridiplantae > Streptophyta > Pinopsida > Pinales > Pinaceae > Picea > Picea engelmannii. The sequence goes on along the minus strand of ML808948.1, from coordinate 5,168 downwards.
CGAAATCTGTCATTGTGCCTTGTTCCGTGTTACACATTTTGTAGTCAAAATCTCAAAGACATACGATTTCACCATCGACCTCTCACATGTCCTGAGTATATCTTGTGACCCTATTTTGAATCCCACCCGACCGCTTTCCATACTTGGCCATTTCTTGGAATCTCTTTTGCAGGTTGGCGGGTGGACAGAATGTACAATTCTTAATCACTCTTCGTCATCCCCTCCACCTTCACACTTCTTTCTAGATATGAAATTATTAATCTTTAATGCTAATAGCTCATCGTGCAGGAACCGTTAAGATTGTCATTAATGTTTGAAATGGAAGAGAATATTTTTCATTAATACAAATTAAACCAAGATTTGTGGAGAAGAGTGTTATCCTTTCCAAGTATTCATTTCAAGCACGATGCAATATCTTTCATGCGTCATGTGGTTGGCGTATTTACGAAATCTATAATCCTTAATCACTCTTCACCATCGCCGCCACCTTCACACTTTTTTCTAAATATGCAATTAGTAAGCTTTAATGGTAGCAGCTCATTACGCACAAACCGTGGAGATTGTCATTGATCAGTGAAAGGCTCGATGAGATATTCCATTGATATGCATTAAACCAAGATTTGTGGAGGGTTATATTATCTCTTTCAAATTTTCATTTAAAACATCATCTGGAGAAAATGGAAATTCTCGTTAACTTATGGCAGCATTTCCACAACAGTTCTATCCAGATATAGTAAACACTTTCGGGCATGATGACCAGAGGTTCCAGTATTCCAAGGCATATTCTTACTACTCATCTCCCTCCACCCAGGAGAAAAAAAGGAGATGGTCCCTTGGTCCCCCGAGAGATATATTTCAAGCCAAAGAATTCCAAGGCAACCCCTCCTGCTCAGACAAATTGCCCGCCTGCATTGATGGCTGGCGCAAAGGTTGATGTGATCAATTTCGAGTCAGGAGAAGATTGTATGATGGACGATGATATGGCAATGGATGATGGAAATGTAGCCATTGTTCCCACTCCTGTGCCCAAATTGAAATCAACCATAACGAGGGGCACATCCCGGATCGACGATGGTGACTTTGACAAGACCAAAAGAAGGGGTTTCAGAAAAGAAACCGATGTTGAACACAATAGCCTCTTTGCAGATAAAAAGTAGGAATTCCAGAGGTCCAAATTAGTTCTTTCTAGGCAGAAGTCTTTCATTGTAAGGAAATGGTCTATTGATGCTCCTAGAGATATATTTCAAGCCAAAAAATTATTCAATTGTGGGACCACTCTCATGTTCTTTGGATATACAATTAACATCTTAGGGGATGAGGAACAGACTCCCACTGGTGCAAGGCATATTCCTACTACTCATCTCCTTCCACCAAGAATGGACTAATTTGTCCCTATGGAATTGCTTGTGCAGCCTGTGTCCCTGAATTCTTCGAATGTGAGGAGGCGGTTTCTTGGTGTGTCCTAACTTTGAGTTTCGAGCTCTTTCGTTTTCCCTGTAATGTTTTTCGTCTTCTTCCGCATGGGAAGCTTGTGAGAACTATCAATTTTACCACGAAGATGAGTTCTTATGTCCTCCTACATTTTAAAAATTATGCCTTGATTTCTTGTTGGGGTGAAACGTTGGAGCGATGCCAGCGTCAGGAGCGGGAGTTTTTTTCATATGCTTCAAGCCAAGGATTTATTCCATTGTGGAACCACTCTCCTATTTCTTTGTGGCCACATGTCTTCTGCAAGATATTGATATTGGGGTAGCGAACATTGACCTCCTGAGGAAAAGACTGCAAGGATTTCCTAAAAAAAAAGCATGGTAATCAATTTTGTATGCACATTGAAGAGAATCTCGATGGCTCCTGCATGTTGCAGGTCCTGTGCCTGTGTTTATGGAAAATATGTTCAATGTTTTGGTGCAAAGAACTTGGTCCAATTTCTATGGATAGATATACACTACCCAATATTCATTTTTTTTTAATGGATTTACTATTAAAAAAATTTCCTTGGAGTCTTGGTTGTTGCTTCTTTGCTAAATTTAACACCTCTTCTCATTGGCCTGGTTCGATAGTCTCATAGTTCTTCAATATTGTATTGGGTCAAGTAATTTGATCTAATATAGAGCATTTAACAATTATATGACAATGCATTGTGTCGATCCCATAAGGATTTTATGGAAACACAAATGAATTTCAAACAATTTCAAACCAACATTCAATTCTATTTGTAATCTAGATAGAACATAGCAAGACCAAATCACAATGCGGCAGTCCGAGCCCCGCCATAGAATTTTTTTTTTCATCTCATCCTTGCTAAGAAAATGATTTCTTATTTCTCTTTCGCTTCCTTGATTCCTTTAGTCCGAAAGGGAACATTTTATTAGTTTTCCATCCCCTGGCCTATATTTGAGCATTTTTTACTTTATTAATGAAATTACCAAATTTCTTGTTCGCGAATTAAAAAAAAAAAAACTGATATATGGTGGTTGTAGTCAAATGGGACTATGAAATCCACTAGAATATTAAAATTCAAGATCATCATTGTTGTTTCTAGACATGCAATTATTAAGATTTAATGCTAACAACCCATCATGTAAGAAGTTTAATACTTAAGTTAATATGTTAAAGTCATGGAAGAATGTATCAAGAACATAATTACTCCCACAAGTTGTAATAAAAATTAATCTACAACAAAGCATTTGCTCACACCCTTTTTAATGGTACAAGAACAATAGAAAACAAATAAGTGGATAAAATATTGGACTAGAAAATGATGGTTTTTCAACAATGGGGCTTGTTTGAAACCAATTCCCTCTTACGAAAATTTCCCTCTGCCTCTCTATTTTCGCACTCTTTTATCCCCTGTAGTTTCTCTTTCTAGTTAGTTAGTCATTTTTTTCGGAAATGTCTTGCTGCACGGGTTGGCGGATTCACGTGTTCACAATTTCATTCATTCTTTTATATCGCGATTCCGACCGAGCACTTCCCATTTCTATAAATTTCACTTCCATTGTTCCGTGACCTGCAAACAACACTCTGGATTCTAAGATATGCAAATTTACTTCTGAACTCCCACATCATCCCCTCTTCCGTGTTACACATTTTTCACTGAAATGTTCTGATAGGCCTTACGTCTCCTCAGAAATCCTTGTCACCCTATTTTGAAGCCCGTCCTACCTCTTTCCACACTTAACCATTTCTTGATATCTCTTTCAAGGATTGTCGGGTTGATGGGTTCAGGAAATTTCCAATTTCTAGTCGATGTTTCCTATGCCCGCCACCTTCAAAATTATTTCCAAGTATATGCAATAAGTATACAAATTCTCCATAAACATACAGAAAAGATCTTTCCAGGAAAGGGAATATCTATTATATATTTGAATATATTGGCCCTTATTTTCCATCTTTTATACTTACCAAATTCTCGTTTCTTTTTCCCCTCTACTTTCTCTTTCTGGTTACTTAGTCTTTTTTCCTAAAATGTATCAATGCACATGTTGGAGGACTCACAGGTTCACATTTTCACTTGTTCTTTTATATCGTGACTCTGACCGACTGCTACCCATTCCATGCCTAGCCACTTTTCAGATCATGGATTCCTAGGTAGGTGAGATCTATATTACACTTCCATTGTTTCGTGACCTGGAAACAACACCTGGACCTCCGCAATATACAAATTTACTACCAGACTCCCACATCATACCTTCTTCCATGATACATAGTTTGCACTCAAAAGTTTCGAGACCTGCAATTTGACATTCGGGTGCTCACGTCTCCTAGGGAACTATTTTCACCCCATTTTGAAGCCCATGTGTCTACTTTCCATATTTTGCCATTTCTTGGAATCTCTTTAGCGCCTCCAATTCCATACTTACCTGAATTTTTCACTTGTGGGTTCCCAGATAGGCGAACTTCACTTCCAGTGTTCCTTCGCCTACAAACAACCCCCCGGCTTCCGCGATATACAAATTGACTTCCAGAATCCTACATTAGCCCATATTCCATGTTACACAGTTTGCACTCAAAAGTTATGATACATACAATTTGACCGTCGAGGCCTCACGTATCCTCAGGAATGATTGTCACCCTATTTTGAAGCTCGTCCGAACACTTTCCACACTTGTCCATTTCTTGCAATCTCTTTCGCGGATCGTCAAGCTGGTGAGTTCAGACAATTTCTAATTCCTAGTCATTGTTTTGTGTGCCCGCCATCTTCACAGTTCTTTCCAAGTGTATGAAATAACTATATAACTTCTCCAGAAACATGCAGAAAAGATATTTCCAGGAAATGGGATATCTATTACAGATGTGAATATATTTTCCCCTCTTTTCCCTCTTCTATACTTAACCAAATTCTTGTTTCTCTTTCCCTTGTACTTTATCTTTCTCGTTACTTAGTCGTTTTTTCGAAATTGTCTAGTTGCGCGTGTTGGCGGACTCATGGGTTCACATTTTCACTTGTGCTTTTATATCGTGACTCTGACCGATCGCTTTCCCATTCCATACCTAGCCACTTCTCCGACCGCAAATTCCCAGGTAGGCATGCTCTAGATTGCACTTCCATTGTTCTGTGACCTACAAACAATGCCCTGACTTACGCGATATACAAATTTACAATCAGACTCTCACATCATACCCTCTTTAATGTTACACAATTTTCCCATCATCCCCTCTTCTGTGGTACACATTTTGCACTCAAACGTTCTGAGACATACAATTTGACCGTCGGGTCCTCACGTCTCCTGTGGAACTATTTTCACCCCATTTTGAATCTCGTCTGTCCGCTTTACATACTTCAACATTTCTTCAAATTTCTTTCGCGGATCGTCGGGTTGGCGGGTTCACGAAATATCCAATTCGTAATCGTTGTTTCTTGTTCCCATGCACTTTTCACTTCTTTCCAAGTATGCAATAACTGAGGTTTAATGCTAAAAACTCACCATGCATCGAGGAGACCATCATAATAACTGTTCCTACACAACTTGCACAGAAACATGCAGAAAATATCATGCCAGGTAATGGGATATCTATTACAAATATCAATATATTAGCGAAAACGAATTCCACTGACCATCTACCTATTCCATACTTACTGACTTTTTCGCTTGTGGGTTCCCAGACAGGCGGGTTCAAGATTTCCCTTGCATTGTTCTATGACCTGCAAACAACACCCGAAATTC